>JAPQWV010002987.1:0-47327 GCA_027422505.1 Craterostigma plantagineum | reverse complement strand
AAGATGACATAAGAAAGAACAGCAGCCACAACTTAGCAAAATTTACAGTTTAATCATCTATGGGAATGTAAAACATAAGAAGGTACGTCGAGTAAGCTAATCAAAGAAAATCAAAAATAAGGATCCATGACCAAACAAATAGACCCATGACACTGAAATAAGCTTAAAGAAGTGATAATGTCATTACGATATGTTCGATCATCTCTGATCCTGTACAAACCACACCGCTACGCTAGCAATTACATCAGCAAGCTGATTATCAAACTTTAAATTGTTATTCATATCCGTCGTTAACAGGACAAATCGAAACTCACTCCTATCCTCGAATAATGTGAACTTATTCAAGAGAAAACTGTTCATAACCAACCTAAAAACACATATATCCATGGGCTACCTCACACAGTACAAGACAATTGATGGCCTGAAAATAAATCTTCCTGATTAGTCCATTAAGCTTTTGGGTCATATAAGATGGAAGATTCATTACCAAGATAGAATTCCTCCAGGTCAAAGTTACTGTTCCAGAATGCATGTCCTACAAAGAGTAATAGTAAACAAGTTATGTATTGAAACCAATAGATAAACACACAAGTATCAAAAGCGAGCGATGAACCGAACTTTCTGTATCATAGTTGAAACGAGAAATCAGTAGCTAGAAAACAGTCAACAAGAATGCGACAGCCAATATTCAGAATATGTATGAGGTCACTAGCTGCAGCTAATCGGTCATTTGATATTAACTGCAATGCGTAAGCATGATTTATTTTCTAACTAAGATACATCAGCAACTGAATTAAAGCCTCAAGCTTGCTGTGCATCCTGCAATCGATCGGCCACACACAAGCAAATCACTACATGGTTGCAACCTGCGTTGGCCTACTTATACAGAACATCACATATTATCATCATTCTGTGTTTGACCATGTACCATACTGATATCTGAAGCTCGACATATCTGAATTTCAGGAAACCGTCTTCTGCTACAAACAATGCAAAGTATAGCAATCAAGAAAAGCTAATCATAAATTCATAACGGACCCCATTCCTGGACCCATTAATCAATTTCATCGTCCATCAGCAAAGAGCAAATCAGTAGCGAAATAGAATCATAAATCATAACAACCACCCTGCATTTCCAATTCCATTAACTTGCTCCACGAACTGCAATTGTGTGCTGATGATGATCTCTTCTCTCACCAGCCTCGATCTGTAGCAAAGGCTGCAACCCAACCCCACCCAACCCACCCCCGCCTTTGCCCTCCACCACAACCTCCACATGTACCAAGACCCAACCGACCTGTAAGGCCTCCATTTTTCGCACAACTGGCTCCATCTGAGATGGCTTAGGCAACTCGCCAATCCATACAACAACTGCACGCCTTTTTCTTCTCACACACCTAAGTCGCTAACGGGCAAAACGTCGGGTCTGTGCAGGGAAAAAATCATAAAACATGTGCACCCGACCAAGACCCAATTCCCTTCACCATAGATAACATGGTGAACAAGCTTCTATCGTCCATCTTCACCACTGACTCGTCACATAAAATCCCAGTTTCTGTACTTGTTTGCTAGGTCGTACAAATAGCTGGCTTTGCGCCCAGAGACACCGATTTGCTTCAGCTGCTGGTGGATAAGGCCAAGACTGAATCTGGCGTGATTGAATCTTCGCCGCCGCGAGGAGAGACGAAGCGAGCGTAGACTGAAGTCCCGCTTTGTAAGCGAGCTGTTGGTAGAGGATCGATTTGGTCAGTGCGACGAATGGGAGGAGGTTAGGTCGAATTGAGGAGGTGGGTGGCGTCGATGAGATGGCCGAGGAGCGGGTCTGCGGCGCGGAGGTGGTGTAGGGCGGCTGAGATCTCGGCGGGGGAGGATAAGGGTTTGATGATGGCTGGAACTGGAGCTTCGAGGCCACCGTGCGGCGGCGGTTTTTCGAAGGGGTGGTCACTGTGGTTAGAGTGAGCTTCGACTCGCTTGAGAGCTTACGGATCTTCTGTGGTCGGATTGGAATTTTCGAAGGGTTCGTCGAGTTCGATAAGGTCTCATCGGCGGTCGGCGGCGGATCTGAGGTTGGGGTGGCGAGGACTGAGGGGTTCTCATTCTGATTATCGATGGCGGCCTGAATTGAGCTACGGTCTCCGCCGGCGGTAGCTCGGCCATGGGCGGTTGCTGTTAGGGATTGGTGGCGACGAAGAGGCAGTCGAGGGAAAGGGAGAATTAAGTAATTTAGAAATTTACAAATTAGAGATTAAAATTAGAGGTAATTTCCTTTGAATATTTTAATAATATAATATCTGTCTTCTTTTCTTCCTTTCTTTCTCGACGAACTGATACACAGTTAACACCAACCAAGCCGAGGAGACTCATTACAATGGCGATCACTGTGTTAGACATCGACGTTAAAGTACTTCGTAGCCCTCTCAAAGAACTTAAGACTCTTTCTTCCACCTCTTTCGAATGGCCAATAACAAGCGACGCGCCGTCTTCGCCGCCGCCGAGCAAGAAAACATCAAGGTCTCCATCAATGGCTCGAACAGGTGATCACGGTACACCTAATCGGACCCCAAATCAGATCATAATCGAATCTTTCCACGCTTTCCACTCGTTACAGTGGCGATTCCGACGAGGCCGGTGCCCGAGCCCAGTTCGAGGATGCGTAGGTTCCGCCGTTTTTGGGGGAGAGTAGGTGGTTGAGTGCACCGGCGCCGGCGGTCGTGGAGGTTTAGAAGGGTTGTGGCGGCGCTGAAAGAGATGCCTTGGGATGGGATCGAGCGTATGGGTAGTGTTGAATTGATGGATTGCATTTGTATGCCGTAGCTGCAAATCTGCGTTGCTCCGTCGTCTTCTTCTTGCGTTGGTGTGACGTCATTTCGCGATTGTGACGTCATCGGTTGGTTGTATAGGGGTAATACAATAGGCTGGCTCGGCTGATTGGTTCGTTGCCTTGTTCTTTTCTTTAGGTCATCTCATCTCATCTGAAATTATCTTAATCTTCCGCATAAATACGCAACAATTTTCGTGGTTAGATTAGAGAGATTGGTGGAATTGTTCAGTATAAATACGGAAAAATGAAAAAAGGTAGAAAAACTAGCATTTTTCTGTATCTTGAACCTTGATGGCTACTGCATGAGCTGCATCGTCATACAAGGTTGCCCAGAATAAGTAACAGTCAGAAATTATATTACATGGAATACAAGCACCAACACAAACGTTAAAATAAAAATCCTACAACAAACATAAGCTTGTTTGTCTCCACACAACACCAAATAAAATCCCATTCTTCCTCTCCAAGAACTGGAAAAAATGAGAGGATTCCAGCCAAAACGAGACAATGTTGTCGCATCATATTACGAAGATACGACATAAATTGAGTATCAATCCATTAAACGAACACATTTAACAAGTTTAATATAAAGGCTAATAAGGCTTAGTTAGCTGTTGAGTGTTGATAGCATTCCACCAGACTCATTAGGCACCACAACTTCCCAGCCCGGCCCTTTCAGAGGAAGTAGGCCCGCCGTCGATCTCAAGCCCGGCCCATCACAACCGTCCGTTAAGACGGGGCCCACGAGGTCCGATCGATCGAGGACCCTCTCGAGATCTTCGTCGCTTATGTCCGTCTGAATCCATCTGTCCTCTTCGTCTTCTCTGTCCCTAAGAAGCAACAGCAGTTCTTCCTCCTATAAACAATGAGATTATTACTTAAAAGTCTTTGAATTTTTTTTCTTCTCAAGAATGGCTGAAGTTGTTGTAAGGGAATATGTGTAATAAAACCGTCATGGCGTCAGTGGATCCTTTGATCTTTCTTGCTCGAAACGTCCCTTCCCAATCACCACGTGCTCGAGCTTCAACTTGCTGAAGGCCCTCTTCAGAATTTTACCCTGGAGATGTAATTAAAAAAAAGAGTTCTTTTGTCCGACTGTTGCGAATTGAAAAACGACGCTGTAATGGTTGTGATGAGAAGAGGAACTGCTTTCGTTTTTAACCTCGACTGATTGAGCTGTGGCCAGCCTATATACATGTACGGGCTTCGTTTGGCCTATTCTGTGGCATCGATCCATTGCTTGCAAGTCCATTTGAGGGTTCTGAAATGTGCACACATACGAATCATCATTAAATGAGAGAGAGAGAGAGAGGGAGAGAGAGAGAGAGAGAGATACCCAATCACTGTCATATAAGATGCAAGTATCAGCAGCAGTGAGGTTGATCCCGAGCCCGCCAGCTCGAGTGCTCAGTAGAAAGATTCTGAAATCGCTGTTGACGTCGTTGATTCCTGGTCTGATTGGATTTCGACATGTAATGGAATTTCTCGATTATATGATTCGTGAAATTCATCTAAACGAGGCAAGAAACGTAAAAGAAAATAAAACTACAGCTGAACCTGTCTTCTGCGATCTTCAAGCTTAACGCAGCCGTCGATTCTGCATACTTCGAGCCCCTTCTCGCTAAATAGTAATCCATGATGTCCAAAATCTTGGTCCCATTGAGAAAATACCAGTACCTGTTAGAACAAACAAACAGGGCCAAGATTAATTGAGATGAGCTAAGACATAAAAAAAAAAAAGGTATGATGAATCATCGAGTACTTTGTGTCTTCGGGCAAGTAGTTTGGAGAGTAATCTGTCGAGTAGCTTGAACTTTCCACACTGCCCAACTATCTGCTCTACAGGGGGATAGAAGTCTGAAAATCATAAACAAAGAATAAGCATGTGTTTGCAATAAATATTACACATTAAAAGAAAACGCGGGAGGAAGAAAAAACATACAAGAACCGTCGAATGCAGATTCCAAAAGGTCAGGGTGTTGCAGTTTTTTCTGAGCTGAATCATCATATTGTTGAGCTTTCCTTTCATACCGTGAGCTGTAATGCAGATTCACATGTTAGGCTATGATTTTGAAGACGGTTCAGAAAAATACACAATGTCTGAGAATCATAACCATAATCTGATTTCTTTCTCAGGTATTCCTCAAGCGTGTGATTGACCAGATGATCCCGAAAGCTCCTTTGATTATCAGTCATGGTACCATACAAGATGATTTCTTTTCTTCCTGGGAAGAGACTGTTCTACGTCTGATTTCATTCTGCGTAAGAGAAACGGGCGCAGTATTGCATGGAGTTTCGAACCACCTGTAATATATTACAAAGAAAAGTAATAACCACGTGTACGAAATCGAACATGACAAAATCTCATGCTAGCTTCAGATGATACTACAAACAAACCTGGGCCTTCCTTTTCTCTTCAACTCTTCAGCAAGGACTTCGTTGTTGCCCTTAGCAGAAAAGTCAACCTAGAAATGAAAAGATAAAAATTGTCATAATGATAAGATACAAACATTTTCTCCACGAGGAATTTGTCATTTATTATTACAGTAAGCAAATCAAGAGTACCATGACTCGAATTCCTGGTGCGACGAAAAAATATCGGGAAGAATGAAATTCAACAGCGACCACAGCTCGGCCAAGTTGTTTTGCAGAGGCGTCCCCGTCAAGAGAAGCTTATTCTCGACTTTAAGATACTTCAGTTCTTTCACAAGCTTGCACTTTGAGTTTTTCAACCTATGTCCCTGCAAGAAAAAGGAATATTTAGACCATCGAAAGCGCAAAAACTCAAAAGGTTGTTCGCAATCTTGAGGAACCAAAATAAACACACCTCATCCACAACCAAGTATTTCCAGCTGTAGTGCCTCAGCTTTTGTCTCGAATCAGACAATGCAATTTCGTAAGAAGTAATAACGATAGAAACTTGGACCTATCGTTCGAGGCATATGCTTCTTAATTATTTCATCTCTGGTTTTCCTATCACCGTGGTAGATAATTGCAGTGACTGAGGGCACAAACCTATAGCACATTGCAAAACTGAGATAATCATAATCAACGGATGGAAGTGCTTAGAATGAATGACAATGCAACAAATTTACAAACCTCTCTATCTCACTAATCCAATTAGATAAAGTCGACAGGGGAGCAATAATCAGTAAGGCCCGTGAGACCATTTCCCTTAAGATGTGCAAGAAATGCAATGGTTTGAATTGTTTTTTTCCCCATCCCATCTGATCAGCGAGGATCCCATTGAGCCCATTTTGCCACAGAGAGATCATCCATTTCACGCCTTTAAGTTGGTAGGACTTCAACTTTCCACCAGTCAATAAGGGCACCAGTTCGCTTTGCTCTTTCTCAAGCCTTTCATCCTCGGTGAGCGTTGAAGCTTCAGGAGAGGCACCATTTTTAGACCTTGTAAGCATAGCAGCGACAGCTCTCTTGGCTTTTTCTGGAATATCAGGAAATGTAGTTGAGAATTGACAAGTGTAAACTCTTAAAATGCAGTTATAACATTTGTAGTTTGAAAACGGGGGAAAGACTGTTACATTATTGTAACTTGCACTAGCATTTCTTTTGGACCCACGCCCCTTCTTGACTTCTTTCACGGGCTTCTCATCATCAGAACGATCCTTCATATACGAAAGGGAGAACAATTATGATTGCAGCTATAAGCGAACAGCCACGGATTTGCATTCGAAAACGAAAAAAGAACCTTGGAAATATCCTCCATTTTCTCCAGCAAAAACTCAGAGTAAAGCTGCGTCTGTGTAGAAGCTCGTCTAGTTTACTGAACTGTACGTCATTCAACTGAGGCTCTTCTTTGGATTCCAACTTCTCTTCTTTCAACCTAGTTTCAAGAAGCTTCTTCTCCTCTTCTAACATCGACTTCGAAACAAGAGAACAGTCTCCGTTTAAGGAGTCCACTTGATCCTCCAACTTCGCATCATTTGTATCTTTCGAATCCTTTAGATGAACAAACTTTACGAGTCAGACAGAAAAAAAAACAGAGGGCTACATCACATTATTAAAAAGAGAAGAACATCATGGCAGTATACGGAAAAAAGAAAAAAGACAACGCAGAAGAAAAGTTTTAAAAAGATAACAAACACGAAAAAGAAAAAAGAAAAGCTTACCTCCTCTTCAAGTACAGAAGTCGGAGAATCAACTAAACACTCGATTTTTACTCCGTTCTCAGACATCTCGGCGCAGTCCTTACAGAATCCAAAGACTCGATTTTTACTTCGTTCTCAGCCATCTCGGGCGGGGCGCAGTCCTTACAAAAATCCCTGAAAGAAAAACAAAACATAACATATCTAAAACAAAATCCGGGCTTTCGAAGCGTCAAAAATGCAAACTGAGATGCCCAGAAAACAAAAGCACAGCACAGAAACTGATGAAAGAAACTCCAAGAGACAAGTATATGAACAAAATCCGAACAAACCCCAGAAATTCTCCTTCAAAAAAGGCACTGTACTTTCTCCTCACGCTTCCCTTTTATATTGGAAAGAATGTATACAGAGCCAGAGGAGATTCAGTGGGGCAGGCACATTAACTCTTTTCGATTAGCCCTAATGGCCACAGCCACATCACAGTAACGGGCGGGAAACCACATGTTTACAATTGACCTAAAATCTCCCGCATTATTACAGTTATGCCATTCTTCATTTTTTGGGTAAATCAGCTTTCCAAATTTATTGGGAACGGCGTCTACAGTAGTTATTACAATCCATTATCTCTAATTTTAAAAAGGGTTAATTAAGTGTAAGTCCTTGTTAACATTTTTAAATAGTGTCAGGCCCCAATATAGTTTAAGTTAGTATTAAGGACCTACTTTTCAAAATTCTAAGAGAAAATACACAAACTATGCGATATGATATATTTACCCCCTAACATATGCAAAATTTACAAACATTTGTCATCGTCTTCTCCAACGTGCGAGCTAATCGTCAAGCTCGATTTCCGCCTATAATCTCGACCTTTGTGAGCATACGAGGAGGCCCGACCCTGACCTGTCGTCGTAGAGCTCGAAGGATGCCGTCCAAGAAGGAAAATTGGGTCGGTACTGACGTGTTCGACGAAGAGGAGGTGGAATGAAAGTGACGGCGCGACTGCTTCTCGGCGACGCTTCTCAGCTGCTTATCTGCTTCTCGTCGATGCTTCTCGACGCCACATGCTGCCGGAGCTGAAGTTATTTTTTTTTGTTTTTCCAAATCACTTTGCGACGTATGACACATCTCTTCTCGTAAATAACAAAACTTCACACAAAATACCACATCCTACATTAGAATTAACTATTATATATTGTTAATAACACAGTCTGTATACACCCAATGGATCGGGAGAAAAAAGAACGAAATCACACGACACTAAAAAACAGATGAAAACTGCATAAATCACGTCGTTATTGACTCAATAATGCAAAATATACCTCAATTTCTCATGGGTACCTCGAATTTATACCGATTACTTGCAAGAAACGGATATTTTATTTTCCTAAATCGATAAAAAAGAAATAGGCAAAAAATAACAATGTCTTATGGTTAATAACAAATGTTGACTTAGAAGTAACACGTCGCTAAAAGGTAATAACGCCTTGTTTGTCGTAAATAACACATTCTGTATACAACCAATGGATCGGGAGAAAAAGAACGAAAATCACGACACTAAAAAACACAGATGAAAACTGCATAAATCTCATCGTTATTGAGTCATAAGGTAAAATAGACCTCAATTTCTCATGGGTACCTCGAATTTATACCGATTAGTTGCAAGAACAAATATTATATTTTTCCTAAATCGTGTAAAAAAGAATACTTATAACATAAAAAAATAAAAATGTCTTTTTTTATGGTTATAACAAACATTGACTTAGAAGTAATCACTGAAATGTAGCAACCCCCTTGTTTGTCGTAAATAACACATTCTGTATACAACCAATTGATCGGGAAAAAAACGAAAATCACAAACGACACCAAAAACAGATGAAACTGCATAAAGCTCGGCGTTATTAATTCTGTAATATAAAATAGACCTCGATTTCTCATGAGTACCTCGAATTTATATCCATTACTTGCAATTTATGTCGAAATTCAGATTTGATTTACCATTATATTCTCGAATTTGCACCCTAATTCGACAAGCAAATTCTACCTCGTGCATCGGCAATATCATAATGAATCAACATGACATGTCGAAATCGGTTGGATGGGACGTTCGAATTTTTTTGTGCTCGATTCAGTGTAAGAAGATATTCTGTAACTGAGTAACACAATATTATTGAAAAATAACGTGTCTGTTTCCTAAAGTAACAATATTCTGTACCTGAGTACATAATGTTATTGCAAATAACGTGTCCGTTTCCTAAAGTAACAATATACTGTAACTGAGTAACATAAAAAAGATCAAAGGGTATTTCGTCAAATCATATTTTTTGGTCCTTCAGTCGAATTTTTACATAAAGTAGGTCCTTTAAAACTTATTCATTTTGTGCTAGGGCCTGAACAGAAAATTAAAAATTTACTAGGGACTGACAGAAAATTTCCCTTTTAAAAAAAACCAAATTCAAGACAATTAAACTTAATATTATAGTGATAAAAACAACTCAATTAATATTTAGTAAAAATAAATTAGCATATTATTTAACTATTTTGTTAATTAAAGGAAAATATAATGTTAGGATCGGTTATGTGTTTAGAGGGGGTGACTAAACACTTACTTGTCTCTTTTTCGGTACTCAAGCCGTTTAGGGTATATACCGGTAGCTTGATATTTTTCGTGTGTGATGTGAGGAAGCAGATCGGTCAATTTTGAACCAAGACCGGATGGAAGATGTGATTTGTGTGTGTGTGTGAATGCAAAGGACCGGTTTGTTTCTGGAAGTTCGGAGAAGATCTCCTACGTCTCCCCTTCTTCCCCGCAAGGAAGGCATCACAAGACTTGTTTTACAACCCCAGTTGCTCAACCTTCTTAGTTAGACTAACACAGTACAACCCACTCGGCTATACTCAGCTAACTAATCTCTTAGACAGCTTTTTACAGTCCGTCTACTTTTAAGAGCTTTTCACAGTCCCTTGAGAACAACTCACTCACTAACCGAGACCGGTCTACGTACAGTGAGGATAACACTTGAAAAGCCTCGCTTAGTTGCTTGATTTGTTTGTTCTTCTGAATTTCTCAGTGAAGTGTTGTGTATTCCAGCTTGTTTTCCCTCACATTTATAGTTGAGGTTGAGGACGTAGCCGTTGTGAGATATGACTGTTCTCCGGACAATGCATTGATTGTCCTTATTCAAAATGGGTCTGTCCGGTCTTTGCAGCAGTTGCTCTGTGTATTTTTACTTTATTCCGTATTTGTCTTGATTTGACTCCATCCATCAGTGATGCATTAATTCCTTATCGAAAATCTTCAATTTGTCTTGTCTTTATCCTTATTTGAGTTTCTGTCCAGCGTGGCACATTCGGTATCGGTGATCCAGTCTTCAGTCTTGTTTCAGTGTTCGGTCTTGATCTGGTTTTATTGATGTGGTTATATTGCTACGTGTTCCGGTTTCTCTTATGTTTATCCGGTAATCTCAGTTTAGCTCAATCACCAAAACTATTAATCTGAATTGATTCAACTCATGATTCCTAGTAATATCAATAACCAAAAGAAAATTAATGTTATTAGTATTATTAATATATGAGTATCAAATATTTTAACTAGAATTAAAATATGATTTATTAAATAAATATAAAAAATTGACACTGCAACTCTATTTTTGTGTTGAAAATTGTGTATACTCTACACTCCGTTCATCAACACATATTAGTAGACATGCCCAAAATCAACCGTAACCGGCGGTTGACTGTCCAACCGCCGGTTACGGAACCGCCGGTTACATAGCCGTAACCGGCAACAACCGTAACGGCAACCGCAAATGGCCGGTTACGGGGCGGTTGGTCGATTTGACCAACCGCAAACCGCCGGTTGGTAACCGCCGGGTAGGCGGTTAACCTGCGGTTGACAAATTTAAAAAAAAAATTCAAAATTCAAAATTTGAATTCGCCGCCCTTAGTTTTTATTTAAAAAAAATTAAGATTTAGCCGTTGTAACCGGCGGTTGACCGGATAACCGCCGGTTAACCGGACAAACCGTCGTTTACAACGGTCAAAAAAAAGAACACATTTCTTTAAGATGTCACTCTCTCTCTCGATCTCTCGATCTCTCAATCTCTCTCAGTCTCTCTCTCTCTCTCGCTGTCTCTCTCTCTCGCTGCCACGACCGCTCGCTCTCTCTCTCTCTCGCTGCCACCGACCGGCGCCCGCCACTCGCCGCCGACAACCGCCCGCCGCCGCCGACCACCTCCGCTCCGACACCCACCATGCCACCCCCAACCCCACCGCAGCCGCGCCACCACCACGCCAACCCCCACCACCGCCGCACCCGCAGCCGCACCACCACCACCACGCCCCCCACGCGCTGCTGCCCTGCCGCCGCGTACCACCACCTCCGCCGCGCCGTCCACCGCTACCACCTCGCCTGCCGGTACCCGCGCCGCAGCTCACGGCCACCGCCACCACGCGCCGCCGTTCACCGCCACCACGCGCCGCCCGCGCTGCAGCAGCCCCGCACCGCCGCACCTTGGTATCTTTTTTGGCCATTTTCATTTTTTTATCTAATCGTGTTTTTCGGTACCCGTGTGTAGATTATTTTTAGATGGATCGTGGTGGTGGCCGACGTGGTTCTCGTGCATCGAGGGCCAGCAAAGGGAAGCAAGTCGTTGGTAGTTCATCGCAAGATGACTACCAATAGTACGACCCGAACGAGTACTTGGATATCGCCGACGTGCTCGGCGGCGACTTGAACGAGGATGCGGTCGGGTTTGAACCATCGCCGGGAGCAAGCTCGCATGCCGCACAACATATGGAGTCGGAGCCGGAGGAGGAAGCGCCGACGCAAACCGGCACCATCCGGCGGCTACAGTCGGACATCTTCGCACTACACTACAGAAGGTACCCACTAGTATAGTTAATCAATTTAAAGCTATTTATAACTATTGTGGTAAGGAGTATAATTTTAGAAAGGGGGTGGCTTTGGGTCAATGAATTCCCATCTCCTATCGAAACACCCGACTAAGTTAGGTGTAGCACAAAACCAACAGCAAATGTTCGGCGGAACGGACTCGTCCGCGTCGGGACCGGCGGTCGGGAGCGGAAGCGCAACGTTGTTGTTTCATTACAACGAGGAGGTTGCGCGACGGGAGCTTGCCAAGTTCGTAGCCGCGAAGCACCTTTCATTGGATCAAGACCGCATACAACCCTCAGGCGAAGAAGGTTTCGAGGAGCACCCTGATGCGGGATACTAGGAAGACAGTACTCGCGCTTAAGCGCGACTTAATAGCTTTATTAGGTAGTTTTAGGAACTAGCGTGTCGATTTTCTCTGATATATGGAGCGATCATTGGCAACGTTCATCATACATGGGCGTGACGTGTCACTGGGTCGATGACTCGTGGACGATACAAAAGCGCTTGATCGCATATAGGGAGTTCGATGAAGCGCACACCGCGCAAAACATTTCCATCAAGCTTAGGACGATCTTATCAGAGAGTCAACAAAGTCTTTTCAGTATCGTTCGACAATGCGAGCGCTAACAAGGCGAGCATTGAACGGTTGAAGGAGTATTGTCAGCCGTCAGTCGGAGGACGATTTTTCCACGTGCGTTGTTTTTGCCACATACTTAACATTTATGTGCAAGACGCGCTAGTTAGTTTTGAAGGAGCAGGTACAGTTCGATGGAATATCGAACACAGCTGTGCGACTTCTTTGCCGAAAACAGAGTGTTGCCGTACATTTTAGCTCCGGAGATGTGGGACCCGTGCAACAGTTTTATGTGAGATACTTCAAGTATTTCACGACGCCACCGAGGCGATGTCGGGTTCATATTAAGCCGACTTCTATACTTGCGTTAGATCATTGCGTTAAAGTCGCAATTATACTCGACGGGCTTCGGTTTGATCCAGTAGTCGGCGAGGCCGTTGGGGACATGACTACCAAGTGGCTCAATATTTTTTTGAGTTACCGGATATCTTCATTATAGCGAAGATATTGGATCCGAGATGGCGTTTAGATGGTACGGGTAGACTACTAGAATGCTACTATACGAAGGTATCGTCGGGCAGGGTAGTCGATAGCAATTATTGGCAGAGCGTTCTCGATCGAGCACATTCTTCACTAAAGGAGCTCTTTAAAGAGTATAAGCCCGATTTTGGCCACGACTCGTCTCGATCGGGATCGGGGCGCGGTCAATCTAGTTCTACTAGTAGTCGATCTTCACGATTAGCTGACTACTACGACATCCTCAACGCGAACAAGCGTTCACGGTCCTCCCAAAACCCCTACATAGAACTCGATAACTTTATGTCGACTACTTTCGAGTTCGAGGAAGAAGATGAGTTCAACGTCCTTAGATGGTGGTCGAGGGTGTCGCCAACGTATCCAACGTTGGTGAGGATCGCTCGGGAGATCCTTGCCGTTCCGGTCTCGACCGTCGCGGTGGAGCATGCTTTTAGCATGGGCGGTTTGACCTTGAGCGAGAAGCGTTCGAACTTGAGTGTCGACAACCTCGAGTACCAATGTCTTCTCGACGACTGGACTCGAGCCGAGTATCGCACCCAAGATGAGCATGCCAGCGACTCGCCCAACGACCTTTACGAGGACACCACCGGCACGGAGACGAGCGGCGGCAACGGCGGCGGCGACGGCGAGGATTATTAGAGGCATTCGGCGAGGCGTGGACTCCACATCAACAAACAAGCCCAAAAAAAGATAAGTATTCAACTCTCATATTTTTTTTTTGCATACAAATAATTACTATGTTTATATTGCTAACTAATGAAATATTATTTGCAGGTACTAATTTATTTGAACAAGCCTAACGACGAAGCCCGAACAGTATCTAACTCTTATATTTTTTTGCGTACAAATATTTATTATATTTATTGGCTAACTAATGAATTGTTATTTTCAGGTACTAATTGATTCGAACAAGCCTATTACGACGAAGCCCGAAAAAAGATAAATAAATATTTGTATAATTGGTTCTTGTTCTTCTTTTAATTAAACTTATAATGTAATCATGTTTATGTATTTTTTTTTACAGGGAAGAAGATTACGAAGAAGAGGGGTTTCGGTAAGTGCAAGTGAGTTAGCAACGTGTGATCTCCGGATGCTTTGACGGATCATAATCAAGGATAATTCGTCAAGGCTCCAGAGATCATACGCTGCTTTCTCGCCTACACTTGTGGAAGCCCGACCGAAAAGTCGAAGACTGATTTAATTTACATATATGTATGTATTGTATTGTAATTGATTAATTAAAATTTTGTAATACAAGTTCTTTGTAAAATGTAAAATGTAATTTTTTTGTAATTGTCTTGCAAATTATATAGTAGATTTCGATACATAATTCGATTCGGCCAAATAGTATATCAAACTTTAGACAAATCCCAAGAATTAAAATATCTTTAAAAAAAAAAAACGGCGGTTGTAACCGCCGGTTAACCGTAACCGGCGGGTTGTCAACCGGCGGTTGGTCTAACCGTCAACCGGGGGCGACTAACCGGCAACCGTCCCCGGCCGGTTAGACGGCGGTTAGTCCATTGGACTAACCGCCAACCACCGGTTACCAACCGCCGGTTACGGTTAACCGGCGGTTGGGCAAGTCTAGCGGTACACTTCAAGAAGGTACCTACTATTATAGTTAACCAATTTAAAGCTATTTGTAATTACTGTGGTAAGGAGTATAATTTTAGAAAGGGGGCGGATATGGGTCAATGACTTCCCATCTCCGTTCGAAACACCCGACTAAGTTAGGGGTAGCACAAAACCAACAGCAAATGTTCGGCGGAACGGACTCGTCCGCGTCGAGACCGGCGGTCGGGAGCGGAAGCGCGACGTCGTTGTTTCATTACAACGAGGACGTTGCGCGACGGGAGCTTGCCAAGTTCGTAGCCGCGAAGCACCTTCCATTTTGATTTGCCGACGATCCGATCTACGAGCATTGGATCAAGACCGCATACAACCCTCAGGCGAAGAAGGTTTCGAGGAGCAAGACCGCATACCAATATCTTCTCGACAATTGGACTCGAGCCGAGTATCGCACCCAAGATGAGCGTGCCAGCGACTCGCCCGACGACCTTTTCGAGGACACCACCGGCACGGACGGCGGCAGCGACGGCGAGGATTATTAGAGGCATTCGGCAAGGCGTGGACTCCACATCAACAAACAAGTCCGAAAAAAGATAAGTATCGAACTCTTATTTTTTTTTTGCGTACGAATATTTATTATGTTTACATTGCTAACTAATGAAGTGTTATTTTCAGGTACTAATTTATTTAAACAAGCCTATTACGACGACGAAGCCCGAAAAAGATAAGTATCCAATGAATATTGTTTTTTTGCGTACAAATATTGTTTATATGGCTAACTAATGAATTGTTATTTTCAGGTACTAATTTATTTGAACAAGCCTATTGCGACGAGTTACGACGAAGCCCGAAAATAGATAGTAATATTTCTGTAATTGCTTCTTCTTCTTCTTCTTTTAAAATTAACTTATAAATTACGCATTTTTATAGGGAAGAGATTACGAAGAATCGTGGCTTCGCCCGTGATGGGCTTCAACAAGTTCAGGCGTCGGGCGTATTAGGTAACTTTCGCTTAGGAGTTCGGCGCTTGGACTTTTTGAAGCCTTTCTCGGACGAAGTCCTCCCGAACAAAGACTGTTTAATTTACATTTATGTTTATGTAGTATTGTAATTGGTTAATTAAAATTTTGTAATACAAGTTCTTTGTAAAATGTAAAATGTAATTTTTTTTTAAGTGTCTTGCAAATTATATAGTAGCTTTCGATACATTCGACCAAATAATATATCAAACTTTATTCAAAGAATATTTAAAAAAATAATAATAATAACCGCTGTTACACCGCCGGTTAACCGACCGGCGGTTTATCAAACGTCGTTTGTCTAACTGTCAACCGGGGGCGGCTAACCGGCAACCGCCCCCGGCCGGTTAGACGGCGGTTGGACTAACCGCCAACCGCCGATTACGGTTAACCGACGGTTGGGCAAGTGTACATAATAGTGTTGAATATAGCGTCCATTGGAGTAAGAGTATCTCCAACGGGTAATTTAATTTGTATAAAATACAATATAAACTACGTATGTACTCCAATGTGACTATATATTTAACACTAATATTGTGTTGATGAGCAGAGTTACTCTACAATAATTTTTTTTTAAAAAAAAAAAAGAATTTTAGTTTCTATTTATTATATGTATTTAAAAATATATCTTATATTTAAAATATTTGATACTCTTATTAATAATAAAATAGTACTAATTGGATTTTATGTATTGATTTTTTCAATTAGAGTTATAAGTAACTAATATGCTAATATTTAAATTTTTTAATTCTTAAATATTAATAATTATAATATGGCGACTTTTAACCATTATAATATAAAGTTTAATAAGTCAATTATGATAGTAATAAATAGAAATTTATTTTTGGTCTAAAAAGTATAGTTACTAGGTTGGCGTAAAAAAATAAAGTTTCTAGGTTCGGTAAAAACACTATAGCCAGTGACGGAACTACAGTGGGGCTCGGAGTAAAAAAATAAACTAATAATGATTTAAATTCCTAAATTATTGTTTTTAGGATTTCTGTTTTCTTTAATTAAGTTTCTATAATGAGTTATTGAGGTAAATAGTATAATATTACTATAACATGAGAAATTATTTTTAAATAAATGAGATTGTATAATATTCAATATTATATCTCATAATTTACATTTTATGAGGCACTTAATTAGTTTTTTTCAGTCATATATATCTTTATTTAATTCATATACCTTTAATTATGTAATTATATATATCCATAATTAAATTAAATTATAATTACTATTTAAATAAAAAAATTTAATATTATATGTTTATATATCAAGCACACTGCATCCAAGTGTGCATAATTTTTAATTAACTATTTAAATTAAAATAAATTTAATATTATATATCCATGTATAAAGCCCACGCACTAAGTGTGCAAGAATACTAGTGTGAGTTAAGTGTGAGTTAACGTTTCACGGCTCCAATTCAATTAGTGAAGGGAAATTGCGAAGACATTCTTTAATTACACGTTACTGCGAGGCAATTTAATCTACATACTTGTCATTTCAACTTCCACTATATAATTCATATATCATATATATACAAGCTCAGTTTCCTTGAATTAAACTCAATCTATCACTAGTAACTAATAATTAAGAGAACTAAAATATAACTTTTAAAAAAAAATCACCATTCCTTTCCTAGTTCCCAAAGTACCGTACAACACCAATCGCCTGAAGCAAGACTTGCAGTAGTATTTCCTCTTCAGTTCACGACAAATGGTCACAGCAAAAAACCTCCATCGGATTGTGACGTCAGCCGCCGTCACCTTCCCGCCGCAGTACGGACACGATCCCGGCGCTCTTTGCCTCCACAGCTCTATCTCCTCTTTATTACAGCAGCCCACGCCCAATAGTAAGCACATAAGTAGAATTAACCCTTTTTCCACCTCCCACTGCGTGTTTGTGCGTGTTTTCACTTTTCTGATATATCTTTCTCGGAGCTTTCTTTGTCTCCTCCTATTACAAGAATCTCGATAATTCGAGCCCAGCGTGTGTGTGTAGAGCCTTTCTAAATATATATATATATATATATATATATATATATGTATAGCTGTGTTTTTGTTTTAGGTTGTTGAGCAATGACGTGTGCAGATGCGTGGAGAAGAGTCTAGAAAGTGCATATTTAGGGTCTCCTTTGTTGGCGTGGCAGCGGACCCGGTCGAATAATATTGCGGCTAGTATTTGAGCAATTAAAGATAAAAGTGAACACCGAGATTTAACGTGGAAAACCCCCAAACAAATCGGGATAAAAACCACGGCAAGGAAGAAGAATCCACTATAGGAGAAATATAAGAGTTACAACCTCTCGTACTACAAAGGAGAAAACCCTCAATATCTCTCTTTATAGTCGGAGAAAATACCCGACAAACTCTCTATTATTGTCCCTCTATTTTCTCTCATCTCACTGATCCTTTGGATTTCTTATGTGGGATGCATTTTGTACTGGTCGAGCACCTGAATTTATAAGCAAAGATGCCACATGTGAACCAAGGAAAATCTTCAGCACACCATCGCATGAATTCTTCATTTCCCACGTTGATTGCAACTTTGAACCATTCAAACCCATGTGCCTAATATTTTAATATGTCGACAATCTCCCACTTGAAGATTTGATTGAGGATCAATCAGATCTTCACACCATTCTTTCTCCCTTGCCATTCATGTTGCTTACGTCTTCGCTAGGCCACTTGAGGAACGACACGAAACGAACTTATCAGAGTCAACGTTCTCTCTGACAGTAAAGTCTGCTCCCCCGTAACATAATGCAACATATGAGGTTCCTCTATATAAAGGATCCTCTTCACCGTGCTTCAATGCTCTTTGCCCGGATTCGCCATGTACCGATTTACTACTCCCACTGCATGTGCAATGTCTGGTCATGTACAAATCATCGCGAACATAAGACTTCCCACCGCTGATGCATATGGTACTCGAGACATCTCCATCCTTCCCTCTTCGCTGCTAGGACTCCTGGAGGATAACTTGAAATTAACAATAAGTGGGGTAGAAATTGGCTTACCTTCTTGCATATTGTAGCGTCGCAAGACCTTCCTCAGATAATTCTTCTGTGAGAGCCAAATCTTCTTGTTATTTCTGTCTCGGTAATTTGCATCCCTAGAATCTTGTTTGCTGGTCCCAAGTCCTTCATTCAAATTCCCTAGCCAAATGTGCCTTGAGTTCTTCAGTACGATCTTTGTTGGGGCCTGCTACCAACATGTCGTCTACATACAACAGTAATATGATAAAATCACTTTCACCAAACCTCTTGAAATATGCACAAGGGTCTGCATTTAATCTGTTGTATCCAAGGCTCACGATGAAGGAATCAAATCTCTTATACCAACACCTCGGCGCCTGTTTGAGACCGTATAGAGATTTGTTCAACCTGCAAACCAAGTTCCGTTTTCTTTGTCTTCAAAACCTTCCGGTTGGAGTATATAAATCTCTTCTTCAAGATTTCCATGAAGAAAAGCCGTCTTCACATCTAGTTGCTCTAGATGTAGATCGAATGTAGCACACATCGCCAGGAGTATCCGAACAGTCGTCAATCGAACCACATGTGAGAATATCTCGCTGAAGTCGATGCCTTCTTTCTGAGCGTAGCCTTTAACCACCAGTCGTGCACGAAAGCGCTCTGGTGCTGCTTCAGAAGAATCTTGTTCGACAGACTTCCTTTTCACCTGAGTGGTCGTAGTCTCTGAACTTCCCTTTGTAGTGCTATCATTTCCTCCGATTATTTTATCTTCTAAAAAGATAACCTCCCTGCTGATGACAACCTTGTGGGCAGTGGGATCCCACAGGCGATACCCCTTCACACAATCAGCAGACCCCAAGAACAAAACACTTCCTGGACTTCAGATCCAGCTTCGTAGTTTCTTGGGCGTTGTACATCACGTACACAAGACTTCCAAATACATGGAGTTTGGAATAATCCGCTGGCTTTCCCGTCCACATCTCCATCGGCATCTTCTGATCAATTGTCGTTGACGACGACCGATTGATCACGTAGCAGGCGGTGTTGACTGCTTCTGTCCAGTATGATTTATCCGGACCTGCAGCTCCCAACATGGCTCTTGTCCTCTCCAACAGAGTCCTATTCATCCGCTCCGCCACTCCATTCTGTTGTGGAGTATACGCCGTGGTACAGTGCCTTTTGATGCCTTCTCTTTTACAAAAGCTATCAAAATTCCGGCCAGTATATTCTCCTCCATTATTAGTCCTCAATTTTTTTTCCGTCTGTCAGCGTGGCTGGTTTTCAATCGATAGCCTCCAGACAATCGTCCTTCCTCAAGATCGCCTTTATCTTTATTTCCACAGTGAGAAGTTTCTCCCGTTGAACTTTTCGATATCAAATTTGGCCGCCATAATTTCTGCTCAGTCGTGAGCGTACCTCCGACGGGGTTGCAGCAGATAATTATTGACTTGTCCCGGCTTTTTCGTCACCGTAACAAGGGCAGTATAATATTTATTACTTTCTGATGTGGACGGTCCACGTTAGTGGCAACCACAGAGCATACGATAAATAAATATATAAAACCCAAGCTAGGCTCTGATACCAATTGTTGGGCGTGGCAGCGGACCCGGTCGAATAATATTGCGGCTAGTATTTGAGCAATTAAAGATAAAAGTGGACACCGAGATTTAACGTGGAAAACCCCCAAACAAATCGGGATAAAAACCACGGGCAAGGAAGAAGAATCCACTATAGGAGAAATATAGGAGTTACACCTCTCGTACTACAAAGGAGAAAACCCTCAATATCTCTCTTTATAGTCGGAGAAAATACCCGACAAACTCTCTATTATTTTCCCTCTATTTTCTCTCCTCTCACTGATCCTTTGGATTTCTTATGTGGGATGCATTTTGTACTGGCCGAGCACCTGAATTTATAGGCAAAGATGCCACATGTGAACCAAGGAAAATCTTCAGCACACCATCGCATGAATTCTTCATTTCCCACGTTGATTGCAACTTTGAACCATTCAAACCCATGTGCCTAATATTTTAATATGTCGACACTTTTGTCTTATCTTATATTAATTCTAAAATGTGATTGATGCACGTTTTTAAACATTTCTTCACGGATCAAACAAATTTGAAGAATATTTGAAACCTAAGCTTATGCAGCTATAAACTCAACTGGCAATGGAAGAATGTGTCACATGCTCATAGGTCGGTCTTACTTCTTCGATTGAGTTTAGTACCCAACACTTTCAACCTGTAAGTTACATTGGCTATAAAAATAGAATTTAAGACGAAAATTTTTTGTACTGTGCAAGAAATCACCAACTTAATAATTTATTTTTCATTAACACGCTTAATTAAAGGGAAAAAGCCATTTTTGGTCCCCAATGTTTACCCTATGGGCGCTTTTGGTCCCCGATGTTTCGAATTGCCACATTTAGTCCCCGATGTTTTTTGATTTGAACCAATTTGGCCCTCCGTTAATTTAGACGGAATCGACGGAATTTGCGATGGAATTGCCGTCGCTAAAGGAAAAAAAAATGATAATTAAACATAAAAATGAGAAAAATTCAAAAAAAAAGAAAAAATTCAAAAAGTAGGTAAAATATTCAAAAAAAGAGAATATTATTAATAAATTAAATAAAAATAATAATAATAATAAAAATAACATAATAAACTAAAAATGATAATTAACATAAAAAATGAGAAAAATTCCAAAAAAAAAGAAAAAAAAATCAAAAATAGGTAAAAAATTCGAAAAAGAGAATATTACTAATAAATTAAATAAAAATATAAATAATAATAAAAAAATCATAATAATATAAATAATTAAATAAAAATATAAATAATAATAAAAAATCAATAATAATAATGTGTAATAACGAAGCCCACGAACTGATCTGATGAAAGTTCAATTATCGCCACAAAGATCCAGAGCATCCATATGGCATCATAAAATTAAAATTTCTCAGCTTGCTACAAGTAAATCAATCAAGAAAGTCTGATTATAAACAACCACCATATATTCTCCATCCCGTAAATCGGTTCGACAAACTGTGATGCTGCTGCTTTTGATCTCCATCGTCACCAACCTCAAGTTGAGGACTTTAATAGATCGATTCCAGCGGCATCGTCTCGCTAGCCAGGGTCTGCCCAAGTGGGGTGGCGTTTGTTCACGTGACGAAAGCTTTTTAGGGTTTCATATGGAAGGGGCTTTTGGTAATTTCAGATTTAGTGGGGGTTTGGGCTTATTATCTTGGCAAAACCCATGAGATAATTTATCTAGAGACCGTTGGTTTATAGTAACGGGCCAAGTTTTTTCTCGGGCCCTATACAATGATTTTTTTGGCAACTGAACATGATTATCATAAATAATTTTGGACTTATCTTGCCTTAAGTGAACGCAGCCCTTATGGTTAAAAGTATGATGGGCATTACGGGGACATCTTTCCGTACTACTGAATTATTATTACCAACTTTATAGATAAAGAAATTTCCATATCATGGCAATAATTTCCGTATCATATATGTGCACAGACAAATCTCCACCATCGCCGCTTGAAGTTGAGGCCATCATGTCCTTTTTTTCGTGAACGGTCCAAATAAGCATAGAATATTTAGAAAATGAAAAAGTACAAAATTCCTCGCCCGACACACTAACTATTATAGGAGGAGGTAAAGGTAAATTACGAGTTCGAATATCATAACATAATAGGGTTTGGAACATGTTATTAATCCCATCTGAAGTCGTGATCAATTCATATTTAACAGCGAAGTTTAGATTTTTTTTTCAGACTTCTTAATCGGATTGTGAAGAACAGAACTCATCTCACAGTCCAGATAATAAAGTTCAGTTTCGTTTCACACTGAATTTAGTCAGAATTTGGTGATTTAAAAAAAAAAAAAAAAAAAAAAAAAAAAAAAAAAAACTAGAGTTGTACACGACAATCCAGAAAATAGAGAACACTTACGCCTTGTTTGGTTCACTTGTTTATTTATTTTAAGTGTAGATTTAGCACATGTTCAAGTGTTTATGTAATCCTGCTTTACACTAATGCCAACGGGTTTAAATAAACGCATAACCCACTAATCAATCACAAATTTTATCTTATCTATACTATTACATAAAGGGTGTGTGACTATAAACTGTCACATTTGCTCTGTCATATTTATTTGCAATTTAGCCCCTCTATTTTTATTAAATTACTTTTCATGTTACTTTTATATTATTTATTTATTATACTTGCACCCCTAAAAATTATTTTCTTTTATATAGTTATAAATTATATTTCATCAATTCGACAATAAATAGTAAATCAAAATATAAATAGCAACACAATATATTAAATCATATGCACACGCATAGAGTGTGCGAAAAATTACTAGTACTGGGCGTTTGGATTCGCGTATTTGAACGAAATTGCTTGATTTTAAATCACGAATTTGAAATTCAATTCACTGTTTGGCAAACGTTCGGATTTCGAAATTCGGATTTCAAAAAAGAACTTGACACGAGCTCGTGAAGCTCGTCGAACTCGATTTCTATCTTTTTTTCTAAAATAAAATAAAATCATGAATAATATAAAAATAAGTTCCGTGAGCTGGCCTGCGAGTGAGCTCAAGCTCGAGCCGGCTCATTCACAAACTCATGACGAGCTCGACCTCGACAAGAGCTCGTTGAGCTCGAGTCGGCTCATCGAGCTTGCGAATCGGCTCGACTCATCGTCCACCCTAATTATTATTATTATTATTATTATTACTACTATTATTGATTCTTATATTTTTCATTATTTTATTATTTATTATTTTACTTTAATATTATTATTATTATCAGTTACGAAAAACTCGTTTCGTGTTCAGCTTTGAATTTTGAAAACCGACCATTTGATACGGAATTTCAAAATCCAACGAATTATAAGATTTGGATTTCCCCCTCAGATTTGAATGAATCAAATCAGTGCGATTGTCAAACGGAAGATTCGAGCGAATCCGAATATAAACCTTATTCATTTAAACACTCCTAGATATAAACCGAGCCAAACAAGCACTTATTCCATGACAATGCCTTACTAAGAAAAACAAGTTCACCAACAAAACATTTTCCCATGAATCCATCTAACAATAACAACCCTTCACCTCAATGCCGCAGCAATTCTCGTTCTTCGAGAGTCAAATCGCTCGAACTCGTCCCATCGTCGTCTCCAAATTCTTCCACGGGCGCCTCCACGTTGAGATCAAATCCTCGCAAACACCGTTTCGTCCCAACTCCGCCCGTCGAATAACAGCCATCAGCTCTACGCTTCTTATCTCCGTTAGTTCTTTCCACATCGAACGACGACGGGGAAGAAATCTTCTGTCTCCTAAACCTCGCCACCGTCCTCGGGATTCTCGAATCCACTGCACTGTTTATGTAAATAACAACAAAGATAAATCCATAAAACTAATTAAGGTTAGAAATTAAGGAGTCCTTCCTGAAATCTGAAATGAGAAGATTTTTAGAAATCGAGGGATCCTTCCTAAAATTAATTAATTGGTGATATGAGATGAAACCCTCTTATATATATACCGGCTCGAAGAGCTTGAATTATCCGATGTAAGACATCATTCACTTTTTTATAATCTCAACATAGATAGCCCGTATAATTTGAAAGAAAGCCTGATTTGTTCGATATGGGACGAAGCCCAATTTATAATTTCAACAAATTAATTAATACGCTCTCGATAACCCAACCACCCACCTCGAACCGCCGCCGAGAGGGCTCATTACAACCTCGGGACCGTCGTCTTCCTTCGCGGCCATTGGGCGAGAGAATAACGAGTTCTCCTCTTTCTCTAGACCGAACTTAATCGTAGCGCTCGAAAAACCCGCCTCCTTCATAACCCTACTGACGCTCGGGTCGTCTAATATGGACAATATTAGCTGCTCGAGCTCGACTCTAATGGACAAGCAACAACCTCTTTTGAGACAAGACTGGTGAGCCCTTTTCAGCGCTGCAACGAGGGCATTGGAAAGAAACGTAGTGTGCTGCGGTGAAGAAGAAGAAGAAGGGTTTCTGTAATAATGATAGCTTTCAGAAGATGACGAGGGGAGGCGATTGAGTGCTACGTTGAAGCAAAGCTCTAGGGCTCTGATGCTGCTAGAGTTGTAATAAATGGGCGAAGGCTGAGATTTGATGCATGCCATTCTGAAGGAGGAAGACGATGGGGATGACGTGGCGAGCAGGGTGGCCGCCACGTGGAGGGGCGTGAGCTGAGCGTGGCCTCGGCGGCGTGCGAGGAGGAGAGAGCTTTGGAGGGCTGACGCTGCCTCTTGAGAGAGGATGTGCTGCTGTGGCGAAGTAGTAGTACAGTTGTTGGCTGCTGTGCGCATAATTAATGAGGAAGAATAACTGTGTAAAAAACGCGCCTTTGTGTTGTTACGTTCGAACTTAATTCTCTCTCTCTCTCTCTCTCTCAAGATGATGAAAACTGAAAGTGAAGGATATGGATGCTCTTCTCTTATAGTATTAACTATTAATAAGCTCCATGAGACGTTAATCTCGTCGTATTTGTAACTTTATAGTATAAATTATGTTCGAAAAAACAGATTTTTTTTTCGTTGGTGCATGAGCCATTTTTATTGTTAGTTTTTTTCCTCCCATTATCGGTTTGATTATTAGGTTTAAAGTTAGTTTTGAATCAAATATGAACTTCATTATCGATCGATTATACTTTGATCTTCGCGTCAAAATGCGAGAAGTTGGACAATTCGACGTATCATGTGGAACACTTATTACTATTATTTATTATTTTTTAATGAAAATAATAGGTGAATTATGAAATATATAGGGGATATAGTCATAGTGAATTAATGTCGCTTCATTCCCCTTCTATGGATATGACTACATATTCCTTAAGTACTTAAAAGCAAGCTCGTGTCTGCTATGAACTTTATTGCTTTTCTTCGAAATATGGGACCTTTTTTTCATTTTGGAATATTGAATTATGAATATAAGATTGCATGATCACTCGCACAAAGAATATTACAATTTGATTACTTGTGACCTCCAACAATTTGGTAGTCTGTTTTTCCTTAATATTTGATTCATGTCAACATTATTTTATACTTCGTGTTACTTATAAATATAAGCCATTGACACTAAAGAAAAAGGAAATGCAACATCATCTCATGTTATTATCACACAGATGCATTTCTTCAACATCAATCTTATGCTTTTACTTTCTTTGTAATATTGCAACTTTATTACTTTCCTCGACCTCGGGATCGTAAATTTCTTTAATATTAATCGTTATCTTCTCTATACATATATAAATTTATACGAACGTTTATTTATTGTCATGTTACTAAGGTCTAATATGCAAGTATGACACATACTCATTATCTACCTTTATAGACAAAAAGATATTAAAGTTTTAGGTCACTATATTTCATAGTTGTATAGAACAGTCACTAATCTTATAATTTCGGAGCAAATTTGATTCTTCGATCATTCTTTTTCTCTTTAAAGCAAGTGGCTAATGTTAATAGCCTAAATATGTTTAATGGGCCTATTTTTGCAATCATATTCATAATCAACCACAATTATATTACACTCAATGACTCAAATTCTGCCAAACTTATAACTAGTGAAGTTTCTTATACATTTTCATTAGTGGGCTCTTTTTTCTCTCCTAATTAGTGAGATAAGATAAGAGTTAATAAGAGTTTTTCAAAAGAAAATAAAAGAACAGAAAACTGCCAACGCCTATTGCTGAAATCAAAGATCAATTGTCGATCGATTGAAGACCATTAAGGGACCCTCCAAACGAGACAAAGTAATGGAAACAAGATAAAGATATACGTATTGTATGTATAAAGTGAGTAGCTTTGATTATTTTTCGGGATTCTCTTTTTCCTTTTGCTTCTCCATAAATGAACGAATACTTTGCATGCAAAAAAGATGTCACATTATGCCTCTTATCATTATTGCATGCGCAACTTTCTTTTTTGCTCGGATCCCTATAAATGTAACATGAATCTCTTTTTATCCTCAAAATCATACAAAAACAACTTTTTGCAATTTTTACATTTCACACCGTTCATTACCTTTGAATCTCGATCGGCAATGGGAACATTAATTATATTGTTTCTATAGTTCAATTAGTAAATTTTTAGACTTAGCAAAATAAGTCATTTGGACAACGCATGGCAATGTGTGATGCTAAAAATCCAACACAGCACTCCAAATGTTGATGAAATTCACGAACATTAGTTTTCATATTTTTTTTGGAACAATTAATTTAATACCAATCCTTGTATCGGACATCTACACATAAATACGTAATTGAATTAAATTTTTACACATAGGTACCCATGCCAGAAAATTTTACAGATAGGTACCTGATTTAATTTTTACCAGTTTCTTCAGTCATGTCGTACCTTCCTGCGTGTCTATGGCGTACCATAACATGTTGATATAAGGTACCTAAATTCGTACGACGTACCTATGTTTTAACTAGGACGTACCTAAATGTGCTAATACGGCGTACCATTTTATATTATATAGGGTACCCAAATGTGTTGTATGGCGTACCTGCGACGGATCGGGTACCTATCTGCAAAAAAATTATTCTGTTAGGTACCTACATATAAAAAAAATCCTGACAGGGTACTAAATTATAAATTTTTTATCATAAGGGTATTTATGTGTAAAGACCCCTCCTTGTATTTATAATTATAATTACGTATAAACAAAATTAAACCTCCATTTCCATCGTACAACAATGTTCATGGTACATTTTGCTTCGCTACTTGGCAAGGTTTTGAAAACCGGACCGGACCGGCCGGTTCAGGCCGGAAACCAGTTAACCGGCCGGAAATCCGGTCCAATTCCGGTCCGGTCTAAGTTTATTTAAAAAAAAAAAAGAAAAAACCGAAAAGTTTTCTATAAGTAAAGAAAATGGACAAATTTAAAGGTTATTCCACGTGGTCTAGTGGTAAGGTGGTGGACTTCTATGGTAACAGGCCGAGTTCGAAGCCCACATGAACCTCATTTGTCTTTTTTAATAATTAACTAATAGCACAGACTTTTTACATTATTCACTTTTGACCCCATTTTTATATATTTAATTTTTATAGCCCTTGGTATAGTTAATTTCAACTACCAATACAATTTACTTAATTTAATTTGACCCTCAATTTTATAAAATTCTAATATATAACAAAAGTTACTAAATAAACATCTATATTATTTATATTATTTAATTGATTCAATCACAAATATATATTAAATATATTAAAGATACCGGTTTGACCCCGGTTTGATTCCGATTTTATACCGGTTAAACCACTAAACGTTAAACCACTAAAATTTCCGATCCGGTTCAAAAACCCGGTTTCATAACCATGCTAGTTGGACCTTTTCTGCAATTCGTCTTAATCCACGTGTCATCATCTCAGTGGATAGGTTTCAGCTAGACACGTATCTCCTGGTGTCTCTGTCTTTTTTTTTTTCAATAATAAAAAAATAATAAATCCTTGAAATAAAGGAACAGTAAATGGGTTCGAAATCGTCAATCGATCTTCATTAGAAATGGCGGAAGACAACGAAGCTCGCACGTCAAGCTCATCCTCCGATCACTCTTCTGAGGCCTCGGTCGCTCAGCTGAATCAGGTACTTTTCCTTTGACTTTTTTTTCCCGATTTTTCCTTGGTTATGGATTTCGCTTGGGGACGGTCTGCTTTGGTGAGTTTTCCACGCTTTTGTGTCATATTTTTATGAAACTTTGCCATTTTCTGGCTGTGCTGTTGTTTACACTTATTTTTGTTGCGTTGAACCCTACTGCGGAGTAATTGAAATCGGTTGTTGTTTAGGTTCCTATGTGGGAAACACTGAAAATGGTAAACTGTTGAAGAGGGGTCACGCTTAATTATTTGCTATTCTATGATGTTTTCTTTGAAGTGCCGCCACTGATCGATTTAAAAAAGAAAGATGAAAATTTTTCTTCTTTGGGACGTAAATGTGTTTCTCTTGTAACCTGCTGCAGCAAGCATACTATATTCATGTCGATTCTGCCTTTGTGTATTCATATATAGTTCAAAATTCGGCGTCTCTGTACAGGATCCAGGTCCAGCGATTGGTGGCTTGAAAGCACCAAATGGGAATATTCCCAATTTCCCGCTCATTTATCCGGCACTTGTTCCTCCCCAGAACGACCAGGAACTGATGAACCATGGCCCTGGCTTATATGCCGTTCCAGTTCTTCCCTATATGCAACACATTCCTGGATTTCCTCCGAATACTCTTATTCCATTTACATACAATGTACCAACGTGAGTGTTCCTTCAGAGACTCAGTTTTGCTTCATAATTTTATCTGCTTTATGCATCTGTAGTTTCTTTAGGCTGTCTTCTCGATGTTTGTTCTCGATATGACTCAGTATGATGCTAGCCTTATGTCTCATCTGAGGTTTATACTTACATATTCCGTATTTTGATTACAAGATTTGATCATGGAATTATGTTATAGAGTCGCGAAAGAAGGCCTCAATATACAGGTTGGCATCATGTCAATCTATAGCGAGATTGTGTAACTTTGGCTTTAGCAGTTATCTATCTTTACATTCCACGTAGTTGGCCAAGTTTGTTAAATCACAAATAAGTTTCATCAGTAGATTAGATTCGAGACGCATTAAATTATGCTGTGAAATAGCATATTATATTGCTAAATCATGAATTTAATTAGTCTGTATGTTTAGTCGAAAAGTCTGCTAACTTATTTTCCTTACTTATGTGCTTATCAGTGAACGGAGTACTCCTGAGAACAGAGAAGCGGGCAGTGATGGACAAGGACAACAAGGAGATAATCCACAGCAGCAGCAACAAGTGGGACCTCAAAGACAAGTGGTTGTGCGAAGATTTCAAATCGCCATCCACATAGACCTTCTGTTAATCTTGAAGTTGGCTGCTGTTATTTTCTTGTTCAATCAAGACGGGTCTAAGCAGAGGCTAATTCTCCTCGTGTTCTTCGCTTCGATTGTTTACCTGTAAGAATTTTTCCTTTCCCCAAACTTATCTTTCTTAACTGAAGTTGAAATTACACTCCTCAATTACATGTCTTTTGGCATCTCAAATGGCCCAAGGCTAATAACCCTACAATTCCCTCTCCATCGATTGAATGCCCATTTGTTTCTTCACCAATTTGCGTTTTACGAAAAATTAATAACAGATACCAAACTGGAGCTTTAGCACCGATCATAAGATGGCTCTCACAAGGTATGAGAAGGGCGGCTCAGCCTCCTCAACCACCACGCCCCCCGCCTAGAGCAGACAATGTTGCTGCACCTGGTAATAAAATACCCATTACTTCTCTGTTTCTTACAACATTCTAGTGAGCTCCACGATTCTTGGTCTTAAAACAACGTCGAAATTTGCAGATGGGCAACGTGTCGAGGAAAATGAGAATCCTGAGAGAAATGAAGGCAATCCCCCGGACAATGAGAACGAACATCGACTCGCAGGTGAGGCTGCTGTCAACAACCGTTGGTGGGGAATAGTTAAGGAGATTCAAATGATAGTCTTCGGTTTCATCACATCGCTCCTACCAGGTTTTCACAACATCGATTAGTCTGTTAACTATGTGACTTATCTTGAAGCTGTAGTGATTGTCTAAAACGAATCGCGGGATTTTGCGTGAAAAATTATCGATCCATGAAAAAAACTTGATTAGTTTTGTCTGAGATTGAAAGATGGGGATTTACTTGAATCTTATGTTTACTTGTACGTTAGTTGAACAAGCGAAAACAAGCATCTGTAATGTAATGCTGAAACTATATTGCCAAATAAAGGCTTGTCTTGGATTAGAATACGCTATTCGCATTTGCCTTACGTTTGTGAAATTGCAGAAAATATGTTTGGTTTGGGGGTTTTGTTATTACAAGAATGTAGCTTTAGACACTTGGAAAAAGATGGAATTAAGTATTAAGGGAAGGGGACCAAGAGAAAAGCTTACAAGGAAGGAATGAAGTACCCTTCACGTTATTGCAAAGCACAAACGCCAAGCCTCGTTTATTAATACTTTTTTTCTTTGCAAAACGAAAGCCTCTTTTATTAATACATGAATGCTGTCTTGGATTATTATTAGTTTTCTATTCGCATGGTAGTCCTTCGCACACCTCATGTCAATTTGGGACCAAACATCCATATTTATGAAGTTGAATCGACAATTAAGGGAATTTGTAACTAATCTTTGAATCACTATGCATTTGCATAAAGATACCCTTAAAATACTCTATTAACAAGAATGAACAAAGTTCATACTTTTCATCTTAAATATCTATAGCTGTCCAAAGTTGTTTGTTGTCTCACTTGTCGAGGTCTAAATGCCACTTTAATCGTGTATGGAAGTATTTTTAATGCCAGCAAACCAATAAATGAAAGTTGCAAATTATACTTTGGACTATAACTTAGAGACGTCGTAATAATATGTCAAAATCCATAAAATAGATGGAAAAACATTGGGTAACAATTAAAGATTGCCGTCTTATTTCTCAAAGGTCTCTAATCCAAGAATGTTCCTTTTTTTCCTTTTTCCGTAAGATATGACGTATTTTTTTTTTATTGTTTTGGAGTCTATAAATTGGACTTTGAAAACAAAACTACGCCAAAACCCACAGAAATAATTCATCGATTAAATCTCTCTCTCTCTCTCTCTCTCTCTCTCTCTCTCACAGCACACATCTTCATAGATACTTGCCAGCGATTTCTCTGAATCGTCGGCCGTTGTACAGAAAGCAGCCTTCTCTAATGGTAACTCTCTCTCTCTCTCTCAAAGACTCTAATATACGTAATACGCCACACCTTGCTTAAATTTTAAGCTAGATGCTGAGTTTTGCTTAGCATATATTTTTAATTCTTGATTCAATTTCCTATTTATTATGCATACCGTAATTTGCATTAAAAAAAAGTGAAATGATATTTCAAAACCATTCACTCCATCGATCATATTCACATGATTATATGAGTACCGCAGGTCGTTTCCGGCCAAGCGCGGAAGAATATATTTAGTATATTATTGAAGAATAACTCGACACGTCATAGAGATATAACAAGGGCAATTTTTATGTCAGGCCCCCCTCGTTAAGTTTTTCTAGGTTCAGGCCCCATTCATATAAAACATAGTTTTAAAGGACCTATCTAATAATTTAACATAGAATAAAGGGTAACTGACGAAAATACCCTCAATAAAGACTAGTTATGAAGTGGTATCCAACGCGCATGAAGTGGTATCAGAAAGCCGTAAAGTGGTATTTACTTCAAATGATTCGGTATCAGAAATGCGTAAAGTGGTATTTATTTCAAATGATCCGGTACCAAGAAGCGTAAAGTGGTATCAGAAAGCCATAAAGTGGTATAATTACCATTGGTCGTTAACAAAACTGGTACTAGAAAGGAGTAAAGTGGTATAATTACCATATGAATTGTTATCAACTGATACGAGATATTAGTTATTCTCATGTGGTATTTATTTCAAATGATTTGGTATCAGAAAGGCATAAAGTGGTATAATTAGCGTATGAATTGGTAAGCAACTAACGAGATGTTACTTATCCTCATGTGGTATTTCTTTCAAATGATCTGGTATCAGAAAAGCATAAAGTGGTATAATTACCATATTACTTATTATCATTTGGTATTAGTTTTAGAAGTTGTGGTATGAAGTGGAGAAAAGTGGTATAAATAGCAGATTTGGTACCAGATTGCCATAAAGTGGTACCAGATTGCGATAAAGTGGTACATTTGAAAATAATGTGGTACCAGATTGCGATAAAGTGGTACAATTGGTATTTAATATTAGCAGATGTGTTACTAAAAAGAAGTCAAGTGGTATAATAATAATAAGAAGCGTTACTCCAATCGAATAATAAAATATACCAAATAATGTGGTACCAGATTGCGATAAGTGGTACCAGCCTGCGATAAGTGGTATCGAATAAGCAGGTCCTTGTTTTGGGCGAAAAAGTTGAATAAACAAGGGTAAAAAAGTCTTTTTGCGGCATTTTGGGCCTGAACTCTAATAAAACTTTAATTGGGTCCTTCTCTTAGCCCAAACATTAATGGGGCCTGATTTCTAATCAAACTTGCTAATGGGGCCTGAAATTTAAATAGCCCATATAACAATGCTTTTCTTTTATTATATTCGCTGTCGTGTCTGAGAGAGAGAGAGAGAGAGAGAGAGAGAGAGAGAGAGAGAGAGAGAGAGAGAGAGAGAGAGAGAGAGAGAGCAGTTTAGTTTAGGTCTAAAAGCCATTAGTTAATGTACGAAGTACTATATATAAAGTCTACTTAATGTTGTTATGACAAAGATAAGAAAGAAACAAACCTTCCTCACACGCTTTAAGGCTGAAAAGATACATATTGAGCATCTTTCCTTAGTTCCCACGTCATGCATTAACTGAGTATGTAGACATATAAATGATAATAAATGCCATTGTTTTACTATTTCTTGATCTATTTTCTTCGTGAAGCATTTATTTATTTTTCCTTATCAACATGTTTTCACGAGATATTGTTCTTCATCGGTCTCCTCCGTTTTTTGGTTCAATTTTCTCCAAGATAGCTCTTGTCGATTCACTAACGTAATCAGTTGATTAACTGTGTAATGAATATGCAGCAGATTTCCGAAAGAGACGATTTAGGGACAAACGTCGTCGTCCTAACGTCGCCATTAACGTTAGATTCCGACGAATCTGCTAACAAGTTTAGAGCTCCAAACATCATCCAACGCGTCCTAAGCCTTCTAAGCAACGTACGGCCAGGATCGGATCTCACGCGTCTTCAGGCAAGTGTATATATATACATATTTATATATACTCTTTTATTCAACCTCAAGACTTAGTAGGAATGTTAGGATAATAAACAGCCAAATTTTGCATGACAATTTATTCAAAACGTAATATTAAAATTAGAAGACAATAGCCCACCACATTTCTTATTGTGTACTTCAAATTACCCCCCAATTTCACGTATCCATTTATATTGTCGTATAACATACGAATTTGAGTGTGCAAGCATACTAATATATATATATATATATATATATATATATATATATATATTCGAAGTACTCTTTTCATATGCGCCTAATATGTTAAAGTTCGACGTTAAAAAAAATATGCAGCTTCCGCCGCAGTTTAATATCCCAAAGTCGCAGCTCCAATGCTACGCAGAGCCGCTGTACTGTGTCGACGCTGACGTGTTGAAGAGATGCGCAAATGACAAAAATGCCCTCGGACGTTTCGTGTCTGTCGTCGCGTGGAGCATATCGACTCTTCGCCCGTTGCCCTTCGGCGTCGCTCCTTACAACCCTATACTCGGAGAGACTCATCATGTCTCTAAAGGGACACTCAATGTGCTCCTAGAACAGGTTATACACACACATACATACATATATGTTCAATGATTTGGCGCCGTGAAAATGTCAATGAAATTTGTGCTTTAACATCGAAAAAAAGGTTTCCCATCATCCGTCGGTAACCGCACTCCACGCGACGGACGAGGAGGCGAATATCGAAATTCTGTGGTGCCAAAGCCCGCAACCAAAGTTCTATGGTAGTACTTAAACTAAAAATACTTGTTCAGGAATTTTTAATTTAATCACATAATTTATGAGGTGTCAAAATCCATGACGTATTTGTTATAGATCATAACTTTCAAAATTAAGTAATTTTGGGTAAGACCGAACCGTAGATTTTGCCCCAAATTCTAGGGTCCCAAGTATAGCATAGCGTTGACAACTTTAAATAGTCATTATACAGACGATAACTTTCAAAGCTAAGCATATTTTGAAACAAAAATTTACTAGTTTTGACGTACAATATTCATAAATTGTTTAATTTTGAAAGTTATCCGCATAACGCCACCCCAAAGTCTCCCATCCTTGTAATTGAGGACTGAAAAAAACAAGTAATCCTAAAGATTATTTCGATCTCGATTATTAATTCAGAAAGGGTCGACTTTTTCGCGTGTTACTTGATAGGAACTCATATCGAGACGGAAGTTCGCGGTAAGAGACATCTAAAACTCCTCGACAAGAACGAAACCTACACCATGAACTCTCCTAACCTCGTCATCAGATTCTTCCCCGTACCGAGCGTCGAATGGGTGGGAAACGTAAGGATCAAATGCGAGGAAAACGGACTCGAAGCCGAGATATCGTACAAGGGAAACACTTTCATACCCAGGCGGTCCGCCCACAGATCGGTCGTCGGGAAAATACTTCGATCCTCGACGTCCGAGACTCTTTACAAGATCGACGGCCACTGGGACCGAACCATCGCTATAAAGGACCCTTCGACCGGAAAAATCACGACCATTTACGACGCCAGAGAAGCGCTTTCCAACCTCGAAATCCCGAGGGTTGTGGATTCAAAGGTTTTACTCGATCGCTCGTTCTCCTTTTCTTCATATATATAATATATATTCTATATATAGCTTCATGTTCGGCATTTTTATCTGAATAAGTATGCACCTCTTCAATCAGATGGTTCTGGACACTGAGTCGGCCGTCGTGTGGGGCGAGGTGAGCAGAGCTATACTAGGAAAGGAATGGGAAAAGGCGAGGGAGGCGAAGGCGGGCGTGGAGGAGAGTCAGAGGGAGAGGATAATGAGATCGGGACAAGGAGAAGGAGATTGGTGTCCTAAGCATTTCGACGTGTCTGAGATTAGCAGCAAAGAAAATGGTTGGGAGTGTTCCCCGAAGAAGAAGATTGTTCCTCGAGCTCCCATTGTTGTGTGATCTATTACATATAATGTGCAGAAACTGATATGTGACATTCGACCGGGAAAATTGAATTATTATCAAAAGCTACCTTAGAAACAACTATTACATTCAGTCAGAACGTTACCTGGCCATCGGCGGGCCGACAAGTCCAGCGACTCGTTAATCTCGACCCGACCCGACCCGACCCGATCCACAAGTGCCAGCAATAAGAGATGCAACATGTGGCTCTTAAAAGAAGTAAACAAAGATTAATATGTAGCTCTATGTACAACAGAACTTCTATGAAGGTTAGCGACAGGGTGAAGTTTGTCTTGAAACCATGATGTAATATCACAAAGAAAAAAACACAGAAATATCCCAAAGGAGAAGACACGATATCTAAAGACAGCGTCAGATCGTCAGTTTCGAAAATCTAAGGATTCGTTGCCCTTGGAAACGAAGCTCTTTAGGTGTCGTGAACTCTCTATGAGACTAGACATGCTTTACAAAAAGTATTGGGAGCTCAACAACAATGGAGATAAATGGGGTCATCCCTCGACCAAAGAATCAAATCTCGACTTTAGTTGGGATTTGATTAAATGGATGTATATTTGGGGAAAAGTTGCAGCAAAGGGTCGAGGGTTTCGGGCAAAAATTTCCTAGCAAATAAATAACACGGTCGCCGTCTTCCATTCCACAAGCATGGCCTAATTTGAATTTGTCTCTGCAGTTTAAAAGAATAGATCTTTATCTTAAGGAGGAGACACAAACACATACATGTAAATCTGTTCGCTAATACAAACCTTGTCATCACTTGTTACATGCACGCTGTCCTGAATTGACTGCATAAGGATTTAAAAGGAAGTTAGGGACTTTTGCAATTGAGCCTTATCCTATCCCAACAACCGAACAAGAACTTATTGATTAAATCTGGTAATAAAAGGTCTGAAGGGGAAAAGGCGATACCGTTATATTATAGAACAGTTCATAAGAGATATCTTCTGCTGTGTATGATTTGGGGTGCCATTTCGCTTCTGACCAATCAACATGTGTCACAGACCAGTTGGATATTCCAGCAGGATCAAGCATCTGCAAGCAACAATAACTGATATTTAATCATGTTTGTGGCGTATGAATGTGCGAAGAAAATAATTGAAAATATATTTTATAAATGTCCAACGGAAACTAAATGTTGTTACATGGAAGTATGTGGGTAAGTAATGTTCGTCGGAGTAGCAATTTTTGTTTCCCCTCCATGCCTGGCTGTTAGTTTAAAATTACAAATAAAATATTAGTAAAAATCTTGGTAACTAATCTCGGGGGAACTTATAGAAAAAAAAAACAAAATGAAGATGCATGAACGAAACAGACATCAGCAGTCACCTTGCAGTGATCCTTGAATTTTGAATAGTAGAGATTATCAGCTGTGACTATGATTGCGTGCTGCCTCTTCATAGTAAACCACTACATGGCAAGTAGCATATTGTAAAATGAGAGATCAAATATAACACACAAAAGGAAGAAAGAGAGGGAAACAAGAAGCAAATGAAGAATGTCGGAAATATGAACTCAAACCTGAGCACCCTTTCGAAAGTCTTTCTTCAGAACCTCAGGCAACATATAATGAATATACCTGCCGTTTCCATGCGGGCCAGGGTCCTCAAAACTACATAAAAAAAGGAGACACGCTTACAGCTTCCATTGTACAAGTTTGGGACTAGACAAGGTAGAAATTGCTATCACACGCAATATACATTTTAGGGCGTTCTTTCAAAAAATATGACGGTAATCGAAAGAAACATACATTCTTCATCGTTGCTTAGTGTACTCGAAATTTTCTACCATATGGTTCGGCAGCACAAGCATCAGATAAGCCACTTAAGATAGTACCAGAGTACAACGATGGTGGGTTTACACTTACCTATCTACAAAGCTAACATTTGTGTGCATGAGATAGTTGTAAACGTAGCTGAATTACGAAGAGGTATGCAGCTGAAAACAAGAATACAAAACAAAAAGGCTTCATTAGCAACAGACTAAACCTCTCTGGATGAAATATAGACTCAAACCTGTCTGAAAGAAGTACAAAGTGCTGATTATCTTGATCTTTCAGCGCATTAGCTAAAAGCCGTCTCTCAGCATCAACCATGGAAATTTTTCCCCACACCACCTGTATTTCAATCCATCAATAAAACAATCAACATGCACGGCGAACCAGATGACAATTAACTCAACTTGATGAAACAATTCACATAGTAAGATTACACTTAGAGAACCGTAAGATTAGTAAACCGTAGAAGTACGAAAATAAAATTGTTCCAAACCTTGCCACTCCGAATCTCTCGATTCACAAAGTAGCGGCTAAAATGTATGGGTTTATCCTTGGAAGCATGCACATAAATGGAAAATTTCCCCTCGTGTCCCTGCCAGACGTAGAAATTTGTGAAGCATGCTTCCCGCAGATGATATACTTCCATATCAAATGTAATCTATTGAGAAAGTATGCTAAGCAAGGTAGCTTGATAAAAGAGTGCGCAGCAAGAGAGAACAGATGGTATTGAAATCCAAAAAGAAAGTCAATGTTTTCATTCAATCAGGTTACACAAAATCTTGATAATGCTGAGAAAAAAAGGAATATGCAGAAAACGCCGTTGCAACTAAAAGCACCAAAAACATCAATTTGAATCACAAAAATACCTGAAAAAACTTATCCCACAGCCTTTCAAATGGCAATGGACCTGATGTCAGAAATAAGAAAGCAATCTTGGGATTCTTTGTTGTCGGTATTACAGGAGTTCTCAGGACATCACTGATTACAACTCGAGATGCAATTTCTGCATCGGTCAACTCTCTCACGCCCCCCGGCGGGAGCCAATTTTCTAATGCATTGCAGCCATTTGATGAGAAGACATAACACAGCGAAGAATCTCGCGGTGGATAAACATAGGCGCACATTAGGAACAGGGCAACTAAAGAAACCATTACAATGATCCATTTATGCTTCTTCAGATGGCGATAAGCAGGCAATAATGGCCTCCATGCCTTAGGTGATGATTTCATCAAGAAATGATAATGCATCACCAATTGGAAACCAAATTATTTGTTTGTAATCCTTTTCCACAAGCTGTGAAAATAATTGGAGTTTCCTTCTGTTGACAGGCCGAAGCAGATTAAGAAAGAAGACACGTCAAAGATTTAAGAGGCCTGGAAAGTAACTAAATCTGATCAGTATAATGACATTCATGTTCACAGGCTAAAACGCATACAGGGAGAGCCGCAAAGGAATTGGGGAAGTAATGAGCAATTAAATTCGTCGAATAGAGATATTCATCAGAAGTGGAAAACACTACCATGCCTACTATCATCAACATCATAAGTTCAAGAGACTGATAAACCCTACCCAGAAAATTTGCATAGAATGGGAAAATATATTTCTAACCAATATAACTGCTTCAAAATTCATTGGAAAATGAGATTGACCAAAAGAAGAAGAGACCAAAGAGACAAAACCAAATCAAACAACTCTCAAGCTGAAATTCCCAAATCCAGAAGTTCAAATAACTAACGATGTAACCAAAAAGCAGCAAAAATAAAATCATCATCATCATCACTTATGTTCCAAGAGAAAAGATAGTCAGAATGGGAAATAACATCTAAGAATTCTCAACAACTTGACTAAACATACATACGAAAAACTGAACAGAACGGCGAAGCTAAAACTGAAAGCAGAATCAACCCAGAAAAATCGTATCACCGCAATACAAACCAGGTCAAACACCTACGAACACTACGATTCAACATAATCGACTGACATAAAAAAGCTGAAAGCATAGATAAAACGAGCTCAATCTCGAGAGGGAACATGCATACCTGTATGTAGAACTATGGAACGGAGATCTAGGGCACCATTCCAAAATCTGGGACCTATCGGTATGACTATTTTTAGGCAAAAAAAAGAAAAAAAAAAAAAAAGAAGACTGTAATAACAACTAGGGCTGTTAAAAATTGACCCGACCCGCCAACCCGACACGAACCGCACCCAAAATAGCAGGTTCGGGTTAGCATTTTTGACCTGTTTACGTAAATGGGTAAACCCGAACCCAACTCAATTATTAAGTGGGTAGGTTAGGGTTCGGATTTTTCAACCCGAAAACCAACCCGAAATCAACCCATTTAACCTGAATATATATATTGTTAAAATATTATTAATATAAATAACATAAAGGATTAACCATAATTAGCTATCCACTCTCACGCTCGCAAATGAATTTATAGCTAAAAAAATTGCATTATTTCTCCTTTTTTAGTTTAATTTGGAGTTATAATTCTGTCAATTTTGTTATTTTCGTTTTTATTTTTAATTTAAACGGGTTGACGGGTTGGCGGGTTGGGTTAGGGTTAAAGCGGTTGGGTTTGAGTTTGATTTTTCAACCTGTTTAAGTAAACAGGTCAGGTCAGGGTTGAAGTTTTCAACCCGTTTATTAAACGGGTTGAACCCGAAGGTGACCCAACCCGACCTGTTTTACCACCCCTTAACAACAATAATTATGAAAGGGGAATTAATTATAAGAATAACTACAAGAATAATTATAAGAATAATTATAAGACTAACAAACAATAATTATAACAAAATATGCAATCAAAAAGTTAATTATTTATAGGCAAATATTGTTAGTAAATGTAAATGCGAATAGTAGAGATTCATCGGCGTTATTTACTTTACCTTTATTTTCATTTGTTTTGTTGCGTGTAAATTCTGAATTTCGAGAATTAATTCATCTTTTTCCGAACAAATATACAAGATCAACGTAACTTAATGTATGGATATCATAATCACATATGGTCGAAATAAATAATTTATATTCAGAGTCAATTCGAACACTGTTAGCTGTTCGGCGGCACGTGCAATAATTTATCACGTTAGTGTTGGACTTTGGAAAATTATTTAAATGAAGTAGATTATAGTCTTAGTTACTACTACAGCTGTGATTTACTTGATGTACGTACCCAAATAGATAACGCAAGTGATAAAAAAAAAGGCTTAAGCATTTCGAATGAGCGGTTACATATTATGGTCTAACTCTTAAATAATTTAGTTTTAGATTTTAAATTTTGAATCTAATTAGTCATAATTAAACTCCAGCAAGCATGAAAAAAATCAGCCGCCAGATGTAGCTAATTATTAAAAAGTGTAAATTATGAATCGTTAAGATGTGAATATTTAAATAATCATTGAATTATTGATGATTTTTTGCCGATAAGGAAAATTATTAGAAGTACTTCTATTATTAAGAGTGAAACCACCTGTTGGTAGCCAGGTTCCAGCAGGTGGCAGGTTACTTCAAAATCTAAAAAATTTAAAAAAATGAAAATGAAAATTAAAAATCAGAAACTACGATTAGTTTTTTCCCAATCTAACACTCGGCCTCCACAACTCTGAGCTACCAATGTTGCGACAAATTGTACGAGAAATTCCCACTCGTAATGTCCTCCTGGGGCTCTACATATTGTGAAGCGAGTGATCGTACAAGAACTCCAATAGCCCAGTCGTGTTGAACACGGCAGCCACGCATCACGTACTGAGGCATCATCAAATTCAAGATGGGTCGCCCTTTTGACAGGGCATGGCTTAGGGTTGGCAGTGGGGCGGGGATTCCCCGTCCCCGCGGAGATCCGCCTCGAACGGGGCGGGGAATCCCCGAGATTTATCCCGTGGGGCGGAGACGGGGAATGATTTTCCCCACGGGGATCCCGCCCCGTCCCCGAACCTATATTATATATTAAAATATATATAATTCTAAATTATAATTTAGATAATAGTAAAATAATATCAAAATATAGATTAAATAATAATAAAATAATACAAATAATATTTAAAAATTATAATTTATATTATATTTATAACAAAAAATATCCAAAATTTTATATTATATTAAAAATATTATATTTTTTAAAAAATGAATGATTCCCTGCGGGATCCGACGGGGACGGGGACGGGGACAATTTTGTCCCCGAATGCATCGCGGGGACGGGGACGGGGATTAGGTCACCGCCCCCGCCCCGCCCCGTTGCCAACACTAGCATGGCTACTTCACCTGGTGGACCAATGGTTCATCATGGATGCCACGTGGCTCCGGCACCATCGATTTAGGGATGCAAAAGAAGTATTCGTTCGATAATGGAGCAGTTGTACACAGAGGCCACCGACGACTCGTTGATAGAAGAGAAAGAGGGCTGTGATGTAAAGAGGGATGACCAAGGAGAGATATTAGATGAAGGAAAGAGTCAACCGATTAGAGTATATGTGAGGCGCACAAAAAGGAGGATGAAGACATCGTTATTAGGAAGACCTAGTTCTTAGGAAAGAATATTCTATAATTAGATAGTATATGATATTTAAACTAGTTAGTTAGGATATGAGATATTTTAGCTAGAGGTAGTGCTTATAAAAGGGGAGACATACCTCTTTATTCATTATCAGTTTTATCAATAAAAGTTTATTAGTAAGAAAGTCCGATCCCGACAAGGAACCAGCCTTGCCGAGATCTTCGATAAGAACCAGCCTTGTCGAAGTTTTTTCTCATCTGATTTATTTCTATCAATTTGGTCCGACCTGCCGGATCGACATACACGGAGTTTATCATGGTGGAAACGCGAGATTCTTCATCCAACGCCAGACTGCAAAATCTCGAAGAAAACTATGAGTGTTATAGTGCAAGAACAGGTTCAGATAAGAGCGAGTATCGATGCTGTTAAGGATCAGATGTCGGAAATTTTAACGGTTTCTATCGGGAATTTCGCCAAATTCGAATATAGGAGAAACAACTGACACCTCGAAACACCGCTTCGTGCTAAGATCGTTTCAACAACCAACCTAGCCCTACCCACGTTCGACGGGAGTGACCCTCACGAATGGATCGCTCGGGTAGAACAGTTGCTAGACGTTCACGCCATATCAGAAGATCAACAGTTCCCATTAGTACTGGTGGCAATGGAGGGAGTGGCTCTTAATTGGTTCAGATGGCGTCAACGTCGCAAACTTGGATTCACGTGGCAACAATTTATCCACGCTCTTATGGTTCGCTTTGATGAAAGATATGACGGAAGTCCTTACGAGCGGTCTAGCGGCAATTAAGCAAACCGACTCTATCGTCAACTATATTGATCTGTTTATTCAACTATCCAACCAAGTGCCGAATCTGACTAAGGAGTTATATTACGTTTCCACTTTTAAACTAAGGAGTTATATTACGTTTCCACTTTTAACTAAAAATTGAATCATTGATGTATATAATTGAAAGAGATAACAATTTAATAATTACCCAATTTTCATGGCAACAAATTACCCCGTGCATCGCACGGGGGCAAACCTAGTTAAAGTCCAAACTTCAATTAATTTAGACCCAACAATTTAGTTAATTTCGAGAAGTTTTGCTTGAATTAATATCACGCGACATTAATTACTTACATTCATAATATTTAGTAAATGGATACTATCTTTGCAGCTGATCTTTCTAATATTGAAAATTTCCATTTAGTACCCGAGGCAATGTTGATTTTCTAACATTTCCGTGGACAAAGGAGATTCGATGAATGAACAACATACAAATCAAAATAAGAGATCAAGTCCATTAGATTCCGAATAATAAATAAGGTTAAAAGTTTAGCGGCAGAAGTCGTAAATTTAGACAAATAATCAACAAATCGTCATGTCACTTTGTTGAGACAGGAGAAGAAAATGCAGAACAGAACAAACAAAATGGCTCAAGAATGAAGTCTGAAGGAGTTTATGCTGACAGAAAAACGAACTCTAAGAAAAGCGGGTTTACGAGTAATAGAAGCGAGAACGATTTAGACTCCTACACTTATAGAAACGCGGATGCTTTGATCGTTTCTACTAACAGTTCAACGCGGGAATTTTAAATATAAGTTCCACACTGTACATGCTAGCGTGTGTGCAAAATATACACTGTGAGTGTGTGCGATCTGTGATAGAGTGATCGTAGTGTTCTTCTGTAAATTTTTCGCCAAGAACATCAATAAAATTCCCATTCTTGGTCGTGGATGTAGGATTATTCACAATCCGAAACACGTAAAATTGTTGTGCACTCAACAATCAATCGTCTCTATTCGATTCTTTATGGTATCAGAGCTACAAATCAAGCTTCATATTGATCATTTAATCAAACACGATGGCTGCAACGTCCACAGCGTCAAGGATCTTCAAGTGCTGTTGTATTGATCAACGACCCATACTTCCTGAATAACAACGACGCACGTCTAGCCAGCTTCTTGTGCACGAGCAATTGAGTGGCGAGAATTATGCGACATGGAGCGGAGCGATGTTGATCGCGCTCATCGGAAGAAATAAGGAAGGGTTCGTGGATGGAACCTTGCAACCACCCTGCGCGGATGCTCAAGGCCAGCCTGCAACACAGAATCAAATCAGTGCGTGGAAAAGAAATAATAGCGTAGTAATTTCTTGATATTGAATTCCGTCTCCAAGGAAATTTCGGCAAGTATACTATATAGTGCTTCGGCGAGGGAGGTGTGGTTGGATCTTCAAGAGCGTTTTGGACAATCAAACAAGCCAAGGATCTTTCAATTGAAGGAGCTGATTATTTGACGCAGGGCTCAAACATTGTCGCTGTTTACTTCACAAATTGAAATCTCTGTGGATGAGCTGAACAATTTCAGGCCATATGCCAATGTGAGTGTGGGGGACTGAAGAAGATGAAGGATTACTTGGATGAGGAGTATGTTCTTGCCTTCTTGATGGGCTTGAATGACACATATTCGCAGATTAGAGGTCAAGTTCTACTCATGGAGCCACTACCATCGATCAACAAAGTCTTTTCTTTGATAGTCCAAGAGGAAAGGCAGAGAACGATAGGCTCAGGATTAGCAAAGGGAAGCACAGACTTGACCAGCAACATGGTGATGATGGCCGCGAAGGGTGATCAAGAGCTAGGCAAGAAGTGAACTATAATCAAAGGAGGGACATAGTGAAGCCCACATGCACCCACCGCGCGGCAAGAGAGGACACACAACTGACACATGTTACCAGTTACATGGTTTCCCACCTGGATTCAAAACAGCCCCAAGATTCAAAAGTGCAAGAGTGAACCAAAGCTTGCTGGAACCAGCCAGTCAGAACACTCAACGAAGCACAGCCAAAGCATATTGGGATGCAATGGTACAGCTTCAACTGACACCATTCCAGCTGAACAGCTTAAAGCTCTCCTAAACCAGACAGCAACAGAGGCACAGTCAATGAATGATGATCAGGCACCACCAAATGACAAAGGGGCAGGTATGTGTCTATCATTTAATTTACCTAGGATCACAGATTCAGGAATCTGGCTAATAGATTCAGGAGCAACACGCCATGTCTGTGGAAATAAAATGTTGCTGACAGAAATACATGAAATAGAACAGTCCAATATTATTCTGCCAGACAATTCAGTAATTAAAGTCAATAAGGCAGGAACTTGGTTAAACCAGTTTATTACACTGACAGAGGTTCTTTTAGTGCCCCAGTTTTTACTTCAACTCATATCTGTTTTCTGGTTGCAAGAGAGAATAATTGCAGGTTTTCCTTCCAATCTAATGGCTTCATGGTGCAGGATCAGTTTCAGCAAGTGATTGGCAGGGGTGACGAGTGGGATGGCTTATATTAATGCAGTCAGCCGCAACAGCTTCTAATAAGCACCTGTTAGCTATGATAATCCAGTATTTCTTAATAAACTGTCAACTAGCTCTTACATAGCAGGTTGGGCCATCCTTCAGATAGAGTGTTAGATATACTTAGTGACTTGGTTAAACAGGATGATAAACATGTTGCCAAATTCTGTAAGATCTGCCCTGTAGCGAAACAGAAAAGAAGTATTTTTCCTTGCAATAATAAAACAGCTTGTTCTGCCTTCGACTTGTCCACTGCGATGTCTGGGGAACCTTTTAGTATATGATTCACACTCGTGACACCAGTATTTCCTCACTGTAGTGGATGACTTTTCAAGGTTTACATGGGTGTTCATGCTCAAGCAAAAATCAGAGGTAAAAGCAGTAATGAAATTCTACTTGAAATGATTGAGACTCAATTTAAATGCCGAGTTAAGACATTGAGATCAGACATGGAGGGGAATTCAACCTTTCAGACTTGCTGTCAAGCAAAGGGATAGTTCATTCACTTAGCTTGTGTACAAACTCCGCAACAGAACTCAATCGTGGAAAGAAAACATCAACATCTGTTAAATGTTGCTTTCTCGATCATTACTCTTTAGTCTGGATTACCAATCGATACTGGTCCGAATGCATCCTCACGGCAACATATCTCATCAATAGGACACCTTCAAGGAAGCTGAGCAACAAAACCCTTACCATAATCTGCTGTTTCAAAGACCAGTGGACTACAACTACTTGAGGGTGTTTGGGTCATTATGTTTCTGCTCTACTCTTGCAGCAGGGAGAAGAAAAATTTGATGCCAGGGCAAAAGTGTGTGTGTTTCTTGGTATCCAAATGGAATGAAGGGATACAAGGTGATGGACATAAGACAAGAGAGGTCTTTGTGACTAGAGATGCAATCTTTAGAAGAATGAATTTCCCTTCAAGGATCGCAATGATTGATAGCAGATGATCCCTTTTCCAGTCTTGTGCTACCTAGAAGTCTTGAGGGAGCTGCAGCATTAGAAGGAGAAGACACAACAGAACCAGTCATTACAGGAACAAGATCAGTCAATGCAACAACAGAGTCAATGCTGCAAGAAGAAAACAGTCCAGCTGGGAATGGGCAAGTGCCCTCAGTAAATTCACCAACTGGGAATGAAGACCCAACAACACTCAACCAATGCAGAGAAGGCAACCAGAGAGATAAGAAGCCGACATATTGTGAGAGACTATCACTGCAATCAGTTGACAAAGAGGGAAACTAGGTATCCAATCTCGGATTTTCTATCATATCAGAGGTTTTCAGCACAGCATAAGACACTGTGATTGGCAGCATCTCGTTGGCCCAAGAACCTAACAAACATATGCTCAGGCCTCAACATCCTTAAGATGGCAGAGAGCTATGGAGGAGGAATTTAAGGCACTGGAAGAAAACAGAACATGGTTCTGTTGTTACACTGCCCCCAGTAAAGAAGTCTATACAGGGTGTAGATGGTATATAAGATCAAAGTTAACTCGGAAGGAAAGGTAGAAAAGTACAAGGCGCGTTTGGTAGCTAAGGGATATGATCAAAGGGAGGGGGTAGATTATATTGATACCTTTGCTCCCGTAGCTAAACCGAACACTGTGAAAATCATCATGACACTGGCAGCAAAGTGCGGATGGAGCTTAATGCAAATGGACGTTAATAATGCATTCTTGAATGGAAATCTAGAGGAGGAGGTATACATGGAGTTACCCTTGGATTCTACAAGGATCATGAGAGAACTGGTTTGAACAGGAAGGTTTGTAAGCTACACAAATCTCTGTACGGACTAAAGCAAGCTTCTAGAGAGTCGAATGGAAGTTCACTGAGGCTGTGGAGTCATTCGGATTTAAGCAGACACACTCGATCACACACTTTTCTTGAAAGGTGAAGGAGACAATTTGGTGGTTCTTCTCGTGTATGTAGATGATATTATACTAGGGGACCCTCCATCGAGCAGATACAGCAGGTGAAGGATCTCTTAAGCTCTCAGTTTAAAATCAAAGACCTCGGGCAGCTGAAATATTTCCTAGGCATTGAGGTAGCAAGAGGTGAATCTGGAATCTATCCTCGCAAAGCAAGACGTATGTACTGCAGTTATTGAAGGACACCGGCTATTAGGATGCAAGCCGCTGACTACACACCAATGAACCCAAGCTGTGGAATCACCAAGGATGATGGTGAGTTGCTTACGTGACCCATTTAAATACAGACGACTAGTAGGGCGTCTGCTTTACCTGACTTTTACGAGGCCGGACATAGCTTACACGGTCCACAAGCTAAGTCAATTCATTTCAGCCCCACGTACAACACATCTGATGGCGGCACATCACTTGCTAAGATACCTGAAAGGAACCCCGGGGCAAGGGATTCTAATGACCTCAGACCATAATCTGCAGCTGC
>JAPQWV010002986.1:0-47332 GCA_027422505.1 Craterostigma plantagineum | reverse complement strand
TATCTTTCTTAGGCAAAAAGTATTTTTGGTCATGGATTCGGATAGATCAGTCGATAAACACTTCACACAGACGCGTCTTGCGTGGGGGAACACAATCATTATCACCAAGATGTTGCTACGAGAACTAGACATTGAACGCAATGATTTTCAATTCGACTTTAGGCGTGATAGTCGAATCTCGCAGCAAGGTTACAGGTGCCATTATACAAATTAATCAATTCACGTGCTTATTGTACACTTTATTTACCTAATCATATGGACATGTTTTCAATGTATGGAGAATGTGGCGTACACATGTTGCGGAATGCATTTGGTATCATGTTCCCAGGTGACAATCTATATAACATAAAACCGTGCCAGATAGAAGAGTTCCGAAAATATTTGACGGCTTCTGTGTACTACAGTTTTTGGCATTGGCCTCCTTATAATGAATAGACATGTTGAATACAACTGTTATTTTATGGGTTTTGTCACCAACAATATTAGCTTTCTCGACAAAATGATCCATGAGGTTAGTCGTTCTCCCCATGGAAGGCTGTATGGAAACTACTCACATAACAAATTACATTTTGTATAAATATTGCTTTTATTGTACGACTCACGCGATAACCTGTATGCTCATCAGACTGATGCAACGATATGGGCACAAACACTTCACAGGATAAGTGAAACAGTTGGGTAATGTAACTACTAAGCATATGACTGGTCCTTCTCTCGGCTGACTGTTACAATATGCAACTCCCTTCTTATTAGTACATTCTCATTGTTGATCTATTTAAAATAATATTCCCAAGACACTTCAATAGGCACCACATTTTGCAAGACTGTTCAACTAATTTAATTGGATAGTCTAAGGCGTCTGTTGAGCTGCCTATTAAATAAATTCATAGAATAGAATAGAACGCAATATAATACAATATTATATAACATAATATAATGTAATATGTAATATAATAGATATAATGAAGATATTACAGTCTAATTATATCTGATATAATATCGTCTATAATATGATAGAATAAAATATAATAATATTTTATGATAATGTAGTATAAATAATATAATATAATATAATATAATATAATATAATATATTATAATATAATATAATATAAATATATACAATAACATATAATGTAATGTAATATGTTCTGAAGTGAGATAATGTAATATAATATCATATAAAATATTATTTATAGTATAATATAATAGAATCTCATCTAATATAACATAATAGAATATAATATTGCACTCATGCTCATTTTGACTGTCGTATATGGCTGAATAATATAGAAGAACTATATATATATAGCACTTATGCATTAATATACCGTTGCCAAAAGACACGCTAATACTTAATGTTATAGTGGCAATCAATCTTCATTCAATACGATTCAATGCAGGTACGATAACTAATTATTTACATATAGATTCATTGAATGTAGGAGTGGCCGTTCAAGTATTCCTTCATTAACAATGTAACATATATTATGCAGCTGACGTATGGACTAACTGTTGCTTCGAAAGTGTTTGCATCAAAGGGTTTCTGGCTGGCGTAGATCATTTATGTTGCACAACACCTTAACCTTGAAAGAAAATACAAATCTGGTGTTATGGACGCAAATCTGTCTAAACTTCTAAAAAAAACGTTCTGCCGATCTTCGCGAGACACTTGCCGAACTGTCAGAACGAATTGATCAGAGGATAAATTATTGTATAGGCTATGAAGAGCAAGCATGCAGAAGATCACAGTGGAATTGTGACAGTCTTGCGGTTCACCTTCGAGGGACATTGGCGGGGTTTGACAACCAATGCACTGATGTGAGCTCAATACTTCACAAGATAAATGCAGCAGTTGGTAACGCAACTATAATATTAGTTGATTTTACTCTCCCACTACCATACATGAGCATATGAATATTAGTTTGACATTTTCTTACTGTTTATATTCAGCAACCATTGCCAATGTCCAGCACCAAACACATGCGTAGATTTTCGTATGTATGCTGCCTCAGGGGTATCAAGAACGACAAATACCATGATAATATTCAACGTTATCAGCGAGCGAATAAGGAAGACAACCCGCATGCCAATCAGACAAAACAAATATTGGTAAATTACTTCAATATAGGTGTGAGTGCTTTATGTGTTGCAAATATATATTTTCTCTTAATAAAATTAGAACAACTACTCATTTTGATTAGTTCTCTTCAGGTGATATGGTATACGATCAAGCAAAACACGCAAGGCACATCCGCTTCAAACTTTTAAAGAACAAACGTCGTTTAAAGAACAAGCGCCCTGAGCATACAAGTATGGCACAAGGTTGAGCATATTTATACGTGAAATAATTCCCAAGATACCTTAAATAGCAGGTTCATTATGTAACCAAAATTTTAATGCTTTCAGACGACTTTAACACGTCGCGTGCCAAATTATTGAAAACTCGAACCAAAAGGCAAAGACCAGCAATTGCTTCACAAAGAGGTTCGCATGTTTGCAAAATCATTATTCATCGAATAAGTTCTCCAGAATTGCTTGATATATGCTAACTTCTATATTATTTTGCAGAACATCTCGATACACATTACGAAAAGAAGAACTTATGCAATGCTATTTTTGTAATGCATTGGTTGGGAGAGCTGAGGCAACGAAGGGGACAGGAAAACTTAATAATCGCCAATTTTCTATTTGCTGTAGCCAGGGCCGTGTGTCATTACTCCCAGTACGTCACGCGCCTCAATATCTATAAACAAGTTCTCAAACCAAAGTTTCCGCCAATATATCAGGGTCTACAATTCAATTCTGGCATTCACGTCTATGGGAGCAAAAGTTGACTCATCGTTACCCAGAAGTCAGGCGCATATGTTTATCGGATTCACGGTCAAAACTATCATAACATAGGTTCGTTGCTGCCTGCTGAAGGCGACAGACCGAGATTCGCTCAGTTATACATTTACGACACCGCAAATGAAGTTTCTACCGTATGAATACGTTGACACGCACGAGTTCTGAGGCTTTAGATGCAAACGTTGTTGCACAACTAATCAAGATTATGGATGAAAATAACGAACTTGCCAAAGTGTTCAGAATGGCAAGAGACAGGTACGAAGCAGGGGAAGCTGCGGAATTTTCAATTAGGTTGGTAGGTTGTGCGCGCCAGCGCAGACAATACGATCTTCCAGCTTCAGAAGAAATTGCTGGACTTATTGTTGGCGACTTGCCCATGACAAATGGGCAACGCGATGTTATTGTTCAAATGAAGACAGGCCAGCTTCAGAGAATAAGCGAGTTACATCCTTCATTCATGGCAATGCAATACCCGTTGTTGTTCCCGTATGGCGAAATAGGATTCCACAACCAGATTCTATATAATGAGGAAGTCCTTCCGCCATTAAAGAGGAAGTTCGTAACCATGCGTGAATTTTATGCTTACCAACTACAAACGAGGTTGACTGAAGGGAGAGGAATCATTCAAGGAGGTCGTTTATTTCACCAGTATGTTGTCGACGCATACACGGCCATCGAACAAGAACGATTGCGTTGGGTAAGAAATAACCAACAAACATTGAGGGCGGACGTTTACAACAACATATGGGGTGCAGTATCAAGAGGAGAAACAAACGCAAAAACTGTGGGGAAAAAATTATTCTGCCATCATCTTTTACAGGATCTCCGAGGTATAGGTAGAGAATTATCATGATGCACTTGCTTTATGCAGATGGTATGGGAAACCCTCATCTTTTCATAACATTACTGCCAACCCAAAATGGGACGAAATTGGTCTCCATTTGCAAAAGTATGGAAACGACATTTCAAATGACAGGCCGGACTTACAATGCAGATTATTTAAGATAAACTGGAGCAGTAATAGAAGATATCAGACGAGGACGTTTCTTCAAAAGTTGCAAAGCAGGTTTGTAATTCAAATATGTTTAACATTCATTTGATTTATACAACGTTTTTTTTACCACCATGCTTAAAGTCATGCATGTTTATTGCCAATTCTTTTCACGTGTTTCTTTGCTTGCACGTGAAATGTTGACAACGTTTTCCACTGTTTTTATTTTTCAAAACAATGCAGTTTTGTATACAATTGAATTCCAGAAACGTGGATTGCCTCATGCACATATATTGGTATGGTTGAATCGAAGTGGAACAGAACCGACTCCAGCAGAGGTCGATGAAATAATTTCCGCAGAAATCCCTGACCGTCAAGTTGATGAAGAAGGTTATGCTTTAGTTGAACAGTTTATGATGCATGGACCCTGCGGTTTTGAAGGCCTGAACTCGCCTTGCATGGAAAATAACAAGTGCAAAAAACATTTTCCAAAACAGTACAGCAGCCGTACGACTGTTGATGATGCTGGGCATATCTGGTACAAGCGAAGGAGAAATGAAAGCAGGTATGTAATGAAAAAGAATGTTGTCATGGACAACAGATATGTAGTCCCACATAATATACAGCTACTGAAAAAAATACAAGGCGCACATTAATGTAGAGTGGTGCAACACGAGTAGAGCTATTAAGTATCTATTCAAGTACATCACGAAAGGGGTAGACAAGGCCACAATGATAATTGAACATCTGGTGAATCCAATTCAGTCTCCTGCTGAACCGACTGCGCAGAAATGTGATGAAATAGCGAGATACCTTGACTGTAGATATCTGTCGGCCTGTGAAGCTATGTGGAGAATATTTAAATTTGACGTCCACTACAGAACGCCAGCAGTACAGAGATTAGCACTCCATTTGGAGGGTGAACAAAGTTTAGTATATGATGAGTCTGTTGATCTCAGCAATATGTTGACCAGAGATGGCGTACACAAAACAATAATGACGCAATGGATGGAAATGAACAAGCACAGTGAAGAGGCTAAAAACCTTACGTATATTCAATTCCCATCAAAATTTGTATGGAACGCCTCGACGAAGAGCTGGACACCCCGGAAGAAAGGTTTCGTCATTGGAAGGGTAGTTAACATACATCCCACTGCCCGGTGAGATATATTACATGAAGATGTTATTAACAATGTTAGGGGACCACACGTATGAAGATATACGTACGGTAAATGGTGAAGTCTTACCAACTTTCAAAGAAGCATGCTATAGGAGAGGATTATTAGATGGAGACTCAGAGTGGCATCATGCCATGGATGAATCTGCGCAATGGGCTACTCCGAATCAGCTTCGGCAACTTTTTGTTACGTTACTGATTTTCTGTGAAGTAACCAACCCTCTGAATTTGTGGAATAGCTTTTGGAAAACTCTATCAGAAGACATACCAATGCGCCAAAAACGTCTATTTGGGTTCACAGAAATGCATCTTACAGACGACCAAGTCAAAAACTATGCGCTGGCTGAGATCGAAAAACTAATGATACAGAACTCGAAGACTCTTTCTGACTTCCCTCCAATGCCACTGCCGTCAAAGAACGTGCTAAAAGATCTCAACAACAGGTTACTAATGGAAGAAAGCTATTACAACACTGAGGAGAACGACGTTGAACATCAGCGTCTTATTGTGACCTTGAATGAAGAGCAGCGTAACATATTCAACGAAGTAATCGACTCGATTGCAAACGACAGTGGACACCTGTTCTTTCTATATGGGCCTGGAGGAACAGGGAAGACACATGTTACAAAACAATCATTGCCAAATTAAGGTCTGCAAATCAGATTGTAATACCAGTTGCATCATCAGGTATTGCAGCTTTGCTGCTGCCAGGTGGAAGAACTGCGCATTCAAGGTTCAAGATCCCTCTTATACTACAAGAGAATTCCATGTGCGACATAAAGCAAGGGACGATGTTGGCTGAACTGTTGGCGCAGGCAAAATTGATAATCTGGGATGAAGCGCCGATGACAAACAAGCATGCTTTTGAGGCATTGGACAGAACTATGAGGGACCTGATGTCCAGAAACTCTGAGAGCTGTGAGGGCAAACCGTTTGGTGGAAAGACCGTGCTGTTAGGAGGGTGATTTCAGACAATTACTTCCAGTTATACGTAATGGTTCCAGACAAGATACGGTTGAATCAGCCATAAACAGGTCATACTTATGGCAACATTGTCGTGTGCATACCCTTACACAGAACATGAGATTACATCGTTCAGAAATAGAATTTGCAGATTGGATTTTGCAAGTGGGCAATGGAAATGTGCAAGCTGCTGCAGAAACAGACGTTGAGACTATTAAAGTTCCAAAAAACATGGCTATTGATTCTCAGGGTGATACGATCCGTAGCATATGTAACTACGTATATGTGACTTCGAAGACAATATGACTGACCGAAATTATATTAAGGAAAGAGCCGTCCTGACACCCCGAAACAAAACAGTTGACGAAGTGAATGACTTCATGCTCTCCATAGTACCAGGGCATGAGACAGAATACTTAAGTTCAGACAGCTTGGAATTGGAAGCCGACGTGGAAATCAGCGCAACAACGATCTATCCAGTTGAGTTTTTAAACATGCTTGAGATTTCAGGCGTCCCAAACCACAAACTCATCCTTAAGCATGGAATTCCAGTAATGTTATTGCGGAACTTAAACCAGAGAGACGGACTGTGCAATGGAACAAGACTCATTGTATCGCGCCTTGGAACAAACGTTGTTGAAGCAGAAATCTTAACTGGAACGCACGTTGGCAATAAGGTTCTCATACCAAGGATAATTATGTCACCCTCCGACACAACCTGGCCATTCAAACTGCGCCGTAGACAATTCCCACTTAAAGTCTGCTACGCAATGACAATAAATAAAAGTCAAGGTCAGAGCCTAAGAAGGGTTGGAGTATATCTTCCAGTCCAGTTTTCACGCATGGCCAACTGTACGTAGCACTATCTAGAGTTACATCACCTATGGGAATCAGAATATTGAGCATAAACGAAGGAGACATAGAAGACAACGAGGTTGTAAACATGGTTTCCATGAAGTTTTCAACAATGTTTAAGTGCCTAAAAAATAACAAAGTATTCTGTAATAGCCTCGCTAAAATCTGTAGACAATTGTTGTATGCTGGTATTGTTTAACATATTTTGTTACAATGTTTACTATAAAACAAGCATTAATTCATACAGTCATACTATTCAATATGGGGATGTCGGTAGGCAAAAGGTGACGGTATCGGGCGTGTTAGTTTAAAAAAAGCGGAAGCTGAGTTTTGAATAGTTCGTTGTATGGAACTGCTTATAGGGCATGTGCCTTGGTTTGTATGTCTGCTGAATAAATGGAAGACCTTTCTCTTTATACAATACCTTCGAATCTATATCTAAGACATGGAATTGTGACATTATATTGTGTTCGCACATTCTACAATATCAAAATTTTCTAACTGTCTCCATGTTTATGTGCAATAACACAACGTAAGAAAGTATAGTATCATAGTATATAGAATATAATATAATCCGATATTCATGTAATATTAATATATCATGTTAGAATGGAAGACGTAATTCTGTGCTAGGTTTTAAGAAATCTCCGTACATTACATTATTATTAAACATTGTATGGAAGTCTAAGAAACCTACCCACGTTATCAACAGGACGGTTAGTAGAAATAATTAGAGGTTTTGTACTGTGTGACTGTTTCTATAATCAACATTTCAATAATTAGATTTGTTGGTCAAAATATACTGCAAAATATAGTTAAATAAATTAAATATTGTAGTGCCATATAATAGAAATGTAATATAAATATATAATATAATTATCACTACGTTATAGTATAGCCTAATGTGGTATAAGTAGTATTACTTTGCTATAAATTATTTAGTGCAATATAATTCATTATGCATAATAGTCCTATATAATATGTTTGATATGCGCATTATAACATACAACAATATTCGTTCTTTTCTGTAATATTTCGGTCAATAATATAATGTTCGAAGATACATCATAACATAATACAATATTATACTATCATTTTATGTTATATTTCTAATCCTTTTGTTGTCGCTTATGCAACATACAATGTTATGCATTTTATAGCGTACTGATTTTGGTAAGAAAAATAATATTATTTTTCGCGTGTTCAGTTTCTTGCATTGACTTCACCCCAAAAAAATTAACGTTAGGCCCCTTATTAATTATGAAAATGATTTTCCAATTGGGTCAGCCCATTGTGAATTTGAATTGGTTGCCTTCATCCTGTGTACCCTAAATTATTATGTCTTTATGCAATCGATGGCCCAGCCCATTCAATGAGAAATTATATTATGTCATTATTGTAATATGCATTTTATAGCGTGCTGATATTTAGAAGGAAAAGGATTTTTGCATTGACTTGGTCCAAAAAAATTAATCACATTAGGACCGTCACTAATTCAAATCTAAATGATGTATGTGGTTCAGTCGTTTTTATCTTTGCCAGTATTAGATTACTCAGCAATCCTAGCCATTCTGTTAGTAGTAATTGTACGGAAGGCTGTGTCTTGCATGACTGTCACTACAACCAATATTTCACAACTTTAGTCGCGTGACTGTGGTACACATCTCCATTTTTACTACCAAAAGTGAATAACTGCCCGTTCATTGTAAGTTAGCCCCGTTCTATACATGAGGTTTTTTTGTTTTTCCCAATATAAATATAAGGTTTATATTTAAATAAGTGAAATATTGTAGTGCCATATAATAGAAATTTAATATAAAATATATAATATAATTATCGCTTCGTTATAGTAATGCCGTACAAGTAGTATCACTGGGCTATAAATTCTTTAGTCCAATATAATTTGTCATGTATAATAATCCTATATAATATATTTGATATGCGCAGTATAGCATCCAACAATATTCGTTCTTTTATTGTAAAATTTTAGTCAATAATATAATCTTCGGTAATACAGCATTACGTATTACAATGTTATACTATCATTTTTATGTTATATTTTGTAATCCTTTTGTCATGGCATATGCAACGTAAAATGTTATGCATTTTATAACAAGCTGATTTTTACAAGAAAAATAATATTATTTTTTAGTCTACTGATTTTGTTGCATTGACTTGGCACGAAAAACAATTAATCGCGTTAGGATCGTCCCTAATTATGTAAATGATTTCCCTATTGGGCCAGCCCATTGTTAATTTGAATTGATTGCCTTCGTCGAAATTGATGCCTTCGACGTGTGTATCCTAGATCATTATGTCTTATGCAATTGATGGCCCAGCCCATTGAATGAGAAATTACAGTGGTTATCAACGAAATAAATAATTCTAAATTTTAACATTTTCAGATACATGTACATTTTGCATGCGTTTGGTCTCCATTGTAATTCCATTCTGTACAGTCATACCAGATTGGCTGTTATATTGTAGTTTGTTTTATCTGTTGTACAGTCTTCATTTTTTTTACAATATAAATATACTTCCATTTACTATATAGTAAATATTTTGTTATTGTTTTTATATAATAATAATGGTATTTTTAGTAAATAACTATTGGCAAACATGAACTCAATTATATTATCTATTGATTTATAAAATAAACTGTTGCATTCAAACCGTATAATAATAATGAAATTAAGGGTGGGAAACCAAGAATAGGTATTAATGAAAAACAAATATAGCATTATGGATGGTTACGTCTGTTTGAATCGCCTCAATACTATTCAGGCAAAACACCAACCCTTATGAAGAAGACCTTTCAACTGCTGAAATACTTATTAAAGATTCACTCATTAACTCAGTAATTGCTCCATAATAATTGTGGCCATTGGAATCGCCCCAGCCCCAGACATAAATTAAATACACGAAACGAAGCAACCTATGCAAAGCAATTGAACACATTCATTTTAGAGCCACGTTCTTCCGCAAATATTTGTGACTTTACGGTTTTCTATGCAGCATTGTACATTATATAAGTCCTCAAAAACTGAATTTCATAAACAATTAACTGCACAGCAATTTCAAATAACTCAAATGACGAATGAAATGACAAATTATTTTGACAACATCGTTGCGGATCTTCGTCGAGCTGCGAGCCAATTTGCTGAGAAGATAGAACATAAGATAGATGCCTATGTGCAATCTGCTGCCCAAAGGTTCAACGATCTACATGCAAGGCACAATCACCAGATTGCTATCCTAAATGAATTGACAGCAAAGATCAACAAGAATTACTCAGAAATGCAACAGAGGCTATCACATATAGAGCAGGCGCTTGGTATGTCAGTATTTTCCCAACAACCTTACATAACTGTTACAACGTACAAATCGCCCTGCAATTGTTTTGGCAGGAAAAATCGCCACAACACTAGGCGACGTCCAGGCGACAGAAAAGGTAACAACCATTCATTCAAATAAGGAAACGCCGCCTTCAGGAAAAAGAAAGCGTTCAAACCTTCCCAAGGAACCTACACAGACAACATTGCAGAAAAAGCCTAAGAGCAAAATTACACCGCCATTAGACCAAGACCATTCGAAGGCGAAAAAGGTTCCGAAAGACAAAACCCTTGCGACAACTGTCAAGAAACTCTCAAAATTGTTTCCCCGCGTAGCAGCAGCTATAGGGACAATGACCCAGGATGACTCTATCAGTACCATATTAGGAGAGGAGCGTGGCTACCAATTCTTCGAAGATCTCATGACAAAAGGAACTTGGCTAACTGATGAGGTACAACATCATATTATTAAATGTAAAGTATCTAAGCATATTTTTACAAGATATTGTTATCTGAAACAGCACATAGACGAATGCCTGCGTGGGTTTATCGAGAGACAGGCCCATGCAAAGTTCCCCAAGGCAAAGGTTGCTTTTATGAACACAACATTCAACCAGATAATTACAACAGAATTTCGACCCGACGGCCATACTGACCTGACAGCCATACGTCCATATGCTAATGGTACTGTTGACAATTGGCCATCTCTTCCATGGCAAGATTCGGACCTCATAGTTATCCCAGTCAACATTAATGAATGTCATTGGGTACTATGCATCGTGGACTATAAAAAGCAATCAATCGCAGTACACGATTGTGACCCTTCAGTAGACAAGGATATGAGGTTCTTTGTGCATGCGTTTAATAAAACACGGCTTACAATTCCCTATATTCTTCAAGACCTGCGAATGACTGACTCCATCGTCGACTTCACTGTTTATAGGGATCCTGACTTCCCCCGTCAATCCTTCAGGTAATTCTAATCTCTCCATGTATTCAGTTTGAGCAATATCATTCAGTAACATAATAATTCATAATATCTTCTCCTTGTGTGTACTAGCGGGGACTGCGGCGTATACATGCTACGATCAGCATTTTCGCTTATGTTTGCCGAAGACGATGTCCACAGTGTCTTGCCTGATATGATCCAAGAATTTAGAGAATATCTGACCGCGTCGATATTCTTCAATAACTGGTCGTAGCTCTTGGACATTGTTCTAATCAATCTTTGATGAGTGCATTTTTATATTACTGTTTACCTATCGTTTATTGGGAAGTTATTATGGCAATATAACTTATGGATCATTTTACAATATTCACATTACAATAATATGACCCAGACCTCGGGCACAACATATACTACCAATTTATTGAATACAATGAAAAACACCAGGCTCAAAGACTCTAGAAATTAGTGCCTGAGTAACGTAGTAAGGCCGATAATATAATCTTATATAATATAACATAACATCGTATAATATAACAATATTTATAAGATAGTATAATTCTATATTTGTGTAATCAAATTAATAGAGAGAGCTAAATATGACTTATACTAATATACCATGTTAGTTTGTTGTTTATTCCCCTTATATTGGACCTTATTATGTTCATTTTTTTATTGTTGGGCCAGCCCGTTTCAGCGTTTCAATGCATTTGTGGGATTGTGCCCTAAATTATCATGAATTGTGTAATTGGCGGCCCACGCAAGACTTTAAAAAAGCATTACACCTGATTCCAAATTACAAAATTCCTTCCCCATCGTTTAAGCTGATTCCAAATTTTCCAGAATTGAACTTGCTTATTCCGTGGTCATACAGTCCAGAGGTGACGCGTATTCCACTGAATACTAATGGCGGAATCTGGTTCAGAGGTATTCACTGTGCTTTAACAATTTGTACGATCATTAATCAGTATGGAACATTTAGTCTCCATATTCTGAGCTTTACTGGGTTATCAGACTGTGTCTTTTGCATTAACATAGTAAATTGGCGAATGGTAATTTTTCCCTCTTTTACAAGTGAGCCATATTTTTTTGGACGGGCGTAATATGCAATTTGGTGGAGATGTTGTTGCAGGCTTCTCTATGGTCCACTGCGTATTAATTGTATATTTCTGTGTATATTTCTTATGCGATCTGTTTGACACGAACGGTTCTCGAATATTAGTGCATACTGTTGTTGGATATAGTCCTATGTTTTGTGTAACAGCATTGGTTTTCCATTTCCAGATGTTTACCACTCAGCTTCCACAAGAAAATATTGTTCCCTGCAAATTAACCTTATGTGCTGACTATAAAGGGATTAGCAAACTTATTCGGGACAATCTAAACGAAGCAGAGTTTGCAGAAATGCTTGCACGATCTCCGTTCGGACGTCTCATAGCCTGTGCAGAAATGTTCTATTTGTCGAGCCAGCTAATCTGGTACATGATCCAAGCACAGACTCCGCTACGAAATAGGGATGAACTGTGGATGATTATCAATTCGAAGCCTATACGGTTTTCGCCTCAGGAATTCTGTTTGATGACCGGTCTCAGATTTTCTGCTGAGCCAGAGGTGGACGAAGATAATTCGTTTATTATAAGACACTTTCGAGGCGAGGAAAAGGTCTCGCTGCAGGACGCGATTGATAGGTTGACGGAAATGGGTTGTAACTCATCGTCATCTGTTGACGTTGAAAAATTAAAAATGGCCAGCGTGGTTTTTGTCGCTGGAGTTCTTGATCAGCGTGGATGCCGGACGAATGTTAAGATAAACCCGATGATTCTTCACTTAGTAGAGAATTTCGGCGAGTTCAATAGCTATCCTTTTGGAAAGTATGCATATGACATTGTTCTGACGTCGGTGAAAAGAAACCTCTCTTCTTTTAAAAACAGTCAGGGTACAAGCAGTTCGAGAAGATACCAGACGTTGTGCTTGGGTGGCTTCGTGCACCCAATTCAGGTAAATCTTACACAACTCTACCAACAGGATTCGTATCCTTGCATATTTATACTAAAATGTATTGTTACCCACTGTTGTTTTCAAAACAGATCCTTGCTTATGAGTGCTTGCCAGGTGTTGCAAGTAAATATGCAACGTACTTGGAAGAAATAGTCGAGCCGGTTCCAGAATGTGCAGATGGAAGACAAATGCATGGTCAACAAAGCGAGCTCCAAGGTTGCAGGACGTTGCCAATACTGTTAAGAATTCGGCAGTTGAGAATAATAAAGTGTTCTTACCTACGGCTCAAGAGGTTGTTGCAGGGTATTTTGCCGAAAGCAGATTTGACGGACGTCCCCACAACAGATGCCTTCAGCGTGACAGGTCGTCACCGTCGAGAAGCACCAGTGGAACTGGGTCGCCGAATTCTCCCGTATTAGTAGATGGAGACACCGAAATGCAAGGCGAAGGTAGCAGTGAGAGAGTTTTGCCATCTCCAACATTACGAAGTTTCGTGGACAACCTCCGGACAAGTCGCAAAGCTATGCATCAGATCCCAAATGTTGTTATCGAGGATAATGTCTGCATCGAAACAAATCATGAAGAACGTATACAATCACCTCCTCAGTCGCATGTGGATGTCGTTGCTGATATGAACGATGCGTCGCCGGTAGTTGACAAAATTCCGCAGCAGCCAACTGATTCGCATGATAGTGCAAATGGGTTCTGTTTTGATGGAAATAATGGTATAGATACCCATGATGAGTTTGTCAACGACGTGGAAAATGAGGTTCGTGGAACTTCTCATGTTGAGGAGCCGTTCGTTGAAGGGCAGTTGGAAAGGGAGCAAGAGAAAAGGAAGGTTAATTCGCGGTCGTCGCGTCGTAGGTCGAGAGGAGCTAAGAAGGTCTTGCGACAACTTGGAAATCTCAGTACTGTTGTCGAACGCCACACTAAGCAGGTCGTGCATTTAACCAGACAGGTTAAAGCAGGTTTTGATGGTTTGAACGTGAGACTGGCTGATATTGAACGTGCTAAACCACTGGAAACTATGTTGAGAACTATTGGTGACCAGTTACAGCAGCTGTCGGGAAAGATATCGAGCATACAAGCCACTGAGCCTGGTAAAATACTTTTTCTTCCAGGTAAATTTTGCAATATATTCCCTCTAATTATCTCACATCTTATTTGCCTTAGGGTTAGCTGGCCGAAACGCAACAGACGATGGAGATGGAATTCCACATGCGAAAAGGCCAAAATCAATAGGGCAGAGTGCCAAGCCGTCTTCTAACCCTGCCAGAATTCCTTACGGAAAGCCGAATGTTGATGAGCACGTTCTGTACAAGCTGCAAATGTGGCCAAAAGCAGCTGCGTCCATAGAACGCATGGCCACCAATCACTCCGTAGCAGGTCTTTGCGGGACAGTTCTTAAAAAAGAATTCTTTGTTGAATTAATGAGTCGCGGCACCTGTCTTCGAGCTGTTGTAAGCCTACGTTTGAGCATTAAATCATGAGCTATCCCACAGTGAATTGGTGTGAGGCAGACGTTTATTAATATCCATTGTTTTTCCTGACTTTGGTTACGCAGCATGTCGACGAATGTATGCGTGGGTTCATTGAAATGCAACTGAGGTGTGCCAGCCCTGTGAAGACGGTCGCATTCATGAATACAGCTTTCAGCCAGTTGGTGAAATCGCTCCCAATTGTTAGTGGAAAAGCCGATTTGACGAAAGTGATTCCGTTTGTTCTTGGCAACTCTGCCCAATGGCCGTCCGCTAGCTGGAAAAATGCGTCGGTAATTGTGCTACCAGTGAATGTCAACGAGAATCGTTGGGTGCTGGCCACCATTCATCCTAGGAAACGATCATTTGCGATTCTTGATTCAGACATATCCGCAGATCCAGGGCTCACAGCAACCCGTGCAGCGATGGGCAACACAGTTTGTATCACAAAATTGTTGCTGCGACGCCTGGGCATTGAACGTTCTAATTTTCAGTATAACTGTACACGCGACGGGCGGATCGCGCAGCAGGGATACAGGTGACGTTATACAAATGAAATGATTCGTATACGTCATAGCCTTCTTTATTAGTTAACCATATTATGAGATTTTCGTTGCAGCGGAGAATGTGGCGTCCATATGTTGCGGAATGCCTTTGGCATGATGTTCCCAGGTGACAATCTGTCTTGCATTAAACCATGCCAAATTGAAGAGTTCAGGAAATATTTGGCAGCATCTGTCTACTTTAATTATTGGCATTGGCCTCCGTATAATGAATAGGCATGTTGAAGAACATTTAGCTTATTATTTCAGTACTATTTGCGATGTGTCTTTGAGGCTGACGTCGGAGTCTCTGAACATGCTTTTGTGGGTGTTTTTATTGTTTCAGACCTTTACAGTAGTAGGTTACTCAGGCGTCTTAGACATGATGGTAGCATTTACCGTGTGACAAGGTTGCTAGAAATTTTCAACATTATCAGATAATATTTAGTGCAACTAATTACAAGCTGAATACTGGATGACTGACCCTATAATCAGTAATCGACCAATTCAATTTAGCAGGCTGCAAACAGTCTGGTCCGCTAAATGTATAACTGTAACACAACGTAAAGCTGTAGTATGTTTTGCAATTTGTTTGTTTGCAAAAAGGTAAGGATGATCATGCATTAATCTTATATTAAAAATTCAAAGACTAATGTATCGTGGTATGTTTGATTTTCGCCTTATTTTTATTAATAATACTTATGCAACATATGCAAATTAACAAAAGTTTAAACAATTTCCGTTTATTAATTTCCTTGCATCGATTAGGGGGGTAAAAAAACCTTTAGCTAGGGCGTATAATTTTCAATGTATTCTTCCGCAACTGATTTTCGGTCTTAATGCGACAATATATATCACTATATTATGTACTTTTCAAAATGTTTACCATACAATAGCTTCGACATAAGAACTTACGAATTATGCTTGACTGCTCATGTTACAAATATGGCCACAGCAATCCAGCACTACTCATACAACAAATACGGTGCAGTCATACCAATCTCTCACACTGTATGTCAGTATAAATGGGCTTGGTTGCAATTTTAATAATGAAATTGTACTCCATACGGTCCATCGTTTCATATCACTGGACCAAGCATCAACTGTCAAACAAAGTATTTGACCATATATCTTCAGACGCAGGCGACCAAAAAACCCCAAATCTAAACAAAATCAATCGTCGGGTCGCTTAACAACGCGCCCTACATAGACAGTCAGTTGGTATTCACCTCGCTTGAGTTCTTGCGGGAGAGGGGATTGTATTCTGAGGAAAACATGCTGATGGCGAAGATAGAATTGCTGAATCATAACGGCATAATTGACTACGACATGGACGTTCTCAAGTCGCTGGATTGCTCCGAAGCAATTCGACAGGGTATGTTTAGTCTAAGATCAATCAGTTGAACTTAATTTCATATACTGTTTTGAAAACGTGTTTGCAGAGCTCTTTAAATTCGGCTTTAGGGTTTGATTTCGAACTGGTTCGTGCTTTAATAAATAAATCTCAAATCTGCCTTTTGTTTGTTCGATTACGCCCTCTCTCAGGGTGTTGTGCACAATAATGCCCACTGTGGCGAAGATGCTGACGCCCCCAATATATTCGATAAAATGCGCAGGCCAATCCAATCCTTCCTCTACATATGCACCATTTGAATATGCCTGAAAACAGGCTGCCCTTCAACTCAGGAGTCTGTGATGACACAGTCTCCTTGCACATGCGGAGAAGTACATGGAGTCAACGAGCCTAACTTCAAAAGGAAACCATTCCTAAATCAGTTCAGTTAGAGGCAAAATTCGTAGACTGCGTGTACTTCTCCGCTGTGCAAGGAAACGTGGACGTCCTATATTCTGACAGCACGTCCCGCAAGGGAAGTCCCTCTACCTAACTTCAGGCCATCTCCTGCATATGAACTGAAAAAGTCTGCACTTCAACCCAAGAGCCTGTTATCACTCAGTTTCGTTGCGCATGCCAACAAATACATGGTGTCAACGAGCCTAACTTCAAATGAATCCATTCCTAAATCAGTTCAGTTAGAGCAGAAATTCCTGGACACCGCGTGCTTCAATGCTGTGCAGGATACCGTCGGTGCGACCTCTACTGTGACAACACCTCATCAAATAGAGTTCTTGTACCCAATATGATTTCACATACATGGATATTTTGGCATTTACAATTGTTTCCATATTCTTTCAGGTGAGATATGAGCCTTTACCGTAGTTTAAGTGAGAAGCAGACAACGGTCGCTCTTACTGAAAACGATATTTTGGTAGCACCAGCGGAAGAGTTCTCAACTCCCAAGTCTTTTAGAGATCAGTTTCGTTGCACTAGACGGAGTCTCGGAATCGTCTATGTAAAATGTAAGAATAAAACGTAAACATGATTAGACACAACATGGATGGAAAAATGTGGAATTCAGGTACCAATGTCACGATATTCCTGTTATGTGTGCAGTCTTATGAGATGTTCTTGCTTCCACAGTATGACAATATTGCAAATGCTTACACTACATCCACCCAGTCCTTAGGTTAAATTGTTTCACATCATAATCCTACAATGACACAAAGTTCCAGTTCCACATTTCTAATGACAATTACAAATTAGCAGTATTACAAATTGTAACAGTTGTCTTATACTAGAATTTCGTTGCACTAGCATCATCGCTGCAAAACTCAATTGATAGATTGATAGGTAAGAAACAGATTTCCATTATATGAACTATTTACCACTAAGAAGCAGTCGTACAGTTCTTGAATAAAACATATCTGTTGATATGGATGATTTATGAAAAGATAACGGGTTAACATAGGTTACGGCAGTGTTTCCAACACCATCGACCAACATACGGGGTCGTTGTATTACTTTAAAGATAATTGAATAATAATACACTATTAATCGCAACAAACTACCCCGTGCATCGCACGGGGGCAAACCTAGTTACAATAATTTACATACACGAGAAAATCAAATGAGAGGAGAAAATCTAAAATAAATGCACCATCCAAGCCGTTAGAGAGATAATCCAACGCCGCCACGATGGTCGCCACGTGTCCATCTCTCCCAAATGGTTTCCTATATAAATCTTCCCACACACATCAGTCGAAGGACGTACAGTTGCAGGTGAAAACTGAAACACGAGAGAAATCAAGTTAGACATCGCCGGCGTATGAGTTTCCCGGCCAACATTTCCGATTCAGATTACTGAACTTTACCTTCTAGCATGCATTTTCCGACGAGGATCCAACCAATCGACGATTCCCAGAATGACGTCGTGTTTCCGAAGCAGCTACCGCCGCCTGCGTCGAAGTCGAGGCTGAGGCGTCTCTTCGACCGTCCTTTCAGAAGGGAAAACGACGTCATCGCGGCGCCGCCGCCTACGGCGTTTGATCCCAGCTCGATATGCTTGGATAAGATGGTACGTAATTTCATCGAAGGCAACTTTGATAAAGCCGCTAAATCTGGGAAGAGTCGATGCAATTGCTTCAACGGAAACGGTAACAATAGTTCGGAAGGAGAGGATGAGTTTGATTCCTTATCCGACTCTGTAAAGACAAACTCGTCGTCTGCTTCCGATTCTTCTGGTACTACTCTAAAGGTGGATAGTTCTTCAACATTTCAAAACGATGGATTGCTGATTCCTTCTTTGATGACTTCGATTGCTTCTTCGATTTTGCTGATTATTTGTTTACTTTTTTGGTGCTTTAGAGTTTGATACGATGTCCGAGAGTGGTCGAAAGAAATCTGCTAGCAGAGACATCGAAGATCGTCGATAAGATTGGCAAAGCTGATAACAGGGAAGTCGCAGAAAGTCTGATATCCCTCGGCTATGACGCATCCATTTGTGTGTCTAAATGGGAGAAATCTTCATCAATTCCAGCTGGTAGTAAGCTTGATTTTCCGATTCAATCGACAATTTCTTGTTCAGGGGAAAAAGAAAAAAGTTTGGATTTTGACGGATTTAGAATTCGTCCGCAGGAGATTACGAGTACATCGACGTGGTAATCGACGGCGTCGACCGTCTGATCGTCGACGTTGACTTCCGATCGGAGTTTGAGGTGGCGCGGCCCACCACCTCGTACAAACAGATCGTCCAATCTCTTCCGCCCATCTTCGTCGGAAAATCAGACCGTCTCCTTCAGATCGTTTCGATCGCCGCCGAAGCGGCGAGGCAGAGCTTGAGGAAGAAGGGGATGCACGTCGCGCCGTGGCGCAAGGCCGAGTACATGAAGTCGAAGTGGCTCGGTCCGTACACACCAAAACTGGCCGCGCCACCACCGTCAAGAATCGACGGTAATACCGATCAGAACGGCGGCGTTGTTAAAGAGGAAGAGGGTAAGACCGGTGTGGTGACGTGGCAGCTGCCCGCGGGCAGGCGTAGGGATTTGGATAGAGCTGTCGCTGCGAATGGATTGGCTTCGATGTTCAAAGAAAAGACAAAAAAAGAAAGCTGTTTTGTGAATAGTGAGGCGGAATTAGAAAATTTATATTCTTCAAGAGATTAATCATTTTTCATTTTTGCGGATAGATATCATGATTCACGACGACGTGATTAATGTAAATATTAAATGTTTGGGGATTGTTTTATAAATTATAGGGTGCTACTATTGGCACTCAGTGAGGTCATTCGATAATTATACCATTAATTTAGTTGTATATTTTAAGATTAACCAACAATTTATATTTAACTAAATACATTTTAATATTTTAAACTTATCATATTGATTGTTACCATTTGACCAAAAATCAGTATTAATATTGTAACTTATTTAGTAAAAAATTCATTTAAATATTTCTGTAAAAGTCATTTTCTTGAAATAAATAGTACTAACAATATAGCTGTTTAAATTCTTTAGTAAATATTCGATGAAATATTATTTTTACATATGTAATAAGAAAATTATTTGTAGAGATATAATATAATATATAGAAAAACTGGACGAGCAAAATGATATATAATTTTTAAGTATAGCAAAAAATTAATTTGTGATGATATAATCAGATTAAAACAAAAATTAAATGATTAAATTGTAATTACATAACTATAAAGAAGGTAATGGGATAATAAATTGATAATCCAAATAATAACTAAATCATTCAATATAACATTACTAATACAACAACTAGAACATAAATTTTCTCATAACTGCTAATACGATTCTTGTATGGAGTTGACCATGCAGCTGCACACTCATATCTAAAAGAACCCATTGCGGCATTATAGTTGGCATCGGATACCCACCAGATAATGAAACTTTCACGTAATGGTGACCTTTAACATGATGGATTGCGATGACAATATGATGATACCATGGTGATAGAGCAGACCGAAGCGGGAAGTGCGTCGCACTGCCTCTATCACTTAAAACATGCAATATCACATTATACTTCGACGCAATTAAGACACCCATATAGGCAATAATCATCCATGCTCAAAAGGCGCACACTTTCTGTATCAAAAAAAATTAAGCGAGTTGTTGTGAGACATCAATCAGCACCAAACATGTCAACATATTCTGACCTGTGCATCTCAAGCTCTTCTAGTAAATTACGTCAAATGATAGGCCATGCATCTTCCTCTAGACCAAGACAGAGAGCTATTACACGAAAATCACAATTTCCGTCATATCTTACATCTTGCACATGGGAGATATAAGAATGAAGCACAGTTGGAAACTGATGAGTATATGGATGAGAAGAAAATTGTTGATCCGAGCGGCGTCGATGTGCTTCTTCCCTTGGCGTTGGTGGATCAATATATTTATTTCTGAAACCTTTAGCTTTAAAAGATGGACGACCACAAGTAGTATGAACTTTGGGTTCTCAAACCAATGGTGTTGATGGTGTAATTATCTCCCTCAACTTCTTAACATCTGAACTTTCCGGTTCTAGAAACTCAATTCAGGTTGAAAAATCAAACTCACCATAGTCAACATCAAGCTACCATAGGATGTACAACATATTATAGTACAAACCCCATCACCTATCTAGTAGATGGACAAGGCGAAGGCCCAACTTCATTTACCATCAGGCCGGATCAGATATGACGGGCCGTGGTCGGGCGCCCGTATGGGCTCAACGTGCGGGCCATGCGTGGGAATTGCCTCGGGCTGACCCGCTGGGTCAGGGCCTAGGTTGGGACAGCGTGGGACTGGTGACGGTTCGGCCGGTGGAGTCGGGTCGAAGTTGGGCAGCGTCGGGTCACGTGGAATATCCGGCGGAGATTTTCGAGGGAAATATGTCGGATCATGGGCCTTGACAACGCCCGTTATGGGCATTACACGGAGGCCGTGGTGGTTTATTAGGGTATAGAGTGGGATAGTTTTCTTCACCAAAACGACTGATGTGATTGCCGACATTACCTCTTTCGCTTCTTTTCTTAAAGCTAATGAGATTTTGTAGTTCGATCTTGTTAGAAGTACAAAAATTAAAAGAGATATATCTTTATGCGATGACGTGTCTATTTATTGGTTCTTGCACTGATATGACACGTGGAGTACATGCAACAGCGGCAAGCTGTGTTGATGGAGTTTCTTGATCCCATGCCGATCTATTTTTCTTCTTTTATTATTATTTCTTAGTAATTATCGAGTTAACATGAGGATAAACTGCAGAATAATTCGCGTTCCAGTTGTTTTTCGTCTTCATACTCCATATACGACAGAATCAAGAACCATCTCAGCTCAAGCTTCAAAATCACCCCAGAAATTCGCTATAAATCGCGGTAACTATTTTTCCCTAATCCTAGGAATCAATTCATCATATTCCTTACACTGGTAAGTCATCACCTACAAACAAAAATCAATGGCCGCAATCACCACATTCAGCGAAGAACACACTTCGCCAGTCGCTCCATCAAGAATCTTCAGGGCCTCCATTGTAGACTCACACAACCTAGTCCAAAGCTCATGCCACAAGCCATCAAAAGCGTAGAGTTCGTCCAAGGCAAAGGCGGCGCTGGTTCCATCAACGAAGTCGCTTCACCTCATAAATTAAATCTCTACCGGCCTTTCTTCATAACTTAAGTCCGCTACAGCACATGAACTACGTGAGCTAATTGCAACTGCTCAGTAAGCGAATGTCGTAATAGTAATAAACTCGTGTCAAATATGCTCGGAACTATATCGGCCTGCGATATGAATTCCTCGAATGAGTCAATGCAACATGGTATGCTATATGCCACTCATGCTCTCGTAACTATGCAGTCGTACCCTCATAATGATTCACTCAATATGGACCCTAAGACCGAATACTACGATACCGAAGAGCTCAATCAATATCAAGGAGGCCTATAAATATCAATGTTGGCCGGTCTCTTTCACCCGCCCAGAAATATCTGCACGGTCTTTTTCACCCGCCCAGGAAATAGCTGTACGGTCCTTTTCACCGTCCAGAAAATAGCTGCACAGTCTTTTTCACCCGTCCAGAAAAAGACGTCACGTCAGGCCAATAAGGGCGTCGTACCGCCAAAAGGGGAAGGGCTCGAGTGGACCATCCCGTTAAAGGCAGTCTTCTCCACTACGAGATTCCCTCGCATATCGTAGTATCGTCTCACACACATAATGCTCCTCACAAGATTATTCTCCCCAAAGCGACTATGTGAAAATCCCCACATGCTCATCACCTGTCGTCCAAATCGACATAAATGACTCGATGTAAAAGAAACAATGCACAATATGCAAGAAATATCACACTCATATTTGAGACAGTAATTTGTGTCCAAGGACATACATCACAATTACTTGAGCTAACCAATAGTTAAACTCAAATCATATAAGGTCATGTCTCAACAAATAATTAAAACACGCATATGGCGACTCGCGCCTGAGGTACAATTTTTAATACCAAATAATTCGTACCTCCCAAATAATCAAATAGATAATAGCACATGTCACACCCCGACCAGGGCGAGACAGCCGCCGCGTTTCTCAATAAACGCAAGGCTCGATAGCAACTCATACGTTGCAAGCAAGAGCACTCGATGAAAAATAAGCTGATCGTATATACTAATATATCAAAGGAGGTTTTACAAAATATCAAAGATCTCGACAGGAAGTGCGGCGCCCCTGACTCCTACCGCCCATTCTTACTACTATTTATGTGACTGCATGTGATATAAATGAAATCTATATACGAAATGCGTACAAAATTTTTTTCCTTTTATATAAAGGAAATTCTTCTGTACAGTACAAAATATTCCTAGGACATAAATACAAGGTGAGTGCGCATGCGTGTTCAGAATAATCTTATCGGCCCGCCACTAAGGTCGCATCCATGTACACACTGCCACCTCAAAAGTCCTCCAGAAGCTTCAAAATTTGGCCTCGCCATGGTAAAGATCACGTACCGTGATCCCGTGAGCCTACAACACATAAATACGTGGAATGAGCTTATAAAGCTCAGTAAGTGAAAGCCATGCATGCCGTGCACGTGTCCTAAATTCGCAAAGGCATCCGCGCCAATGCTCCCTAGACCTCATATTTTTCCTTGTCTTGTCTTGTCATATAGGGCCCTCGGCTATCTTGCTATGCACCATCATGGAGCTCGAATCCACTAGGGATAAATAAATATAAGTGGCAATACCCACTCAAGGGAGGCTAACCCTAGGGCGCCTTTTCTGTCCCAAGGTGGTTTCATACGCCACGCGGACGTTTCACACTGGTAGCCTAATCTGAGGTAGTCGACACCAGAGGTACCCTCGGTGTCGCTTACTCCCTCAGCTCGCACCCTCCAGGTTTCACGACCCGCCATGAGGGCATTAGCCCTAAAATCATGTCTTGCCTTGTACATGTCATGTCATAACGGTAGCGCCATACGACGTCACCATGGTAGCATAGAAGAGCCGTGACTCAACTGCGAGTCGACATCAGACGCCCACATCGGCGAATCTTTATCGCTCTCAGGCGATCGTATATTATGCACGCTCTCATATCATGCCTTTCATACTAAACGTGCGTGCATATGATCATGTCGTGAATATGCATATCATGCCATAATATTATGTAATTAAATCATGCGTGTCATGTAACGCAAATAATTCACGTAGGAAGTCACATAAATTCACATAACATATAACACATAATTTCATGCACATATAATTATGTGTTGTAGTTGGGACTTCCACTTACCTGGTATCCTTAGCTTATTTAATTTTATCGTACGGCACGCCGCTAACCTTCGAATCCTAAATATATGAACATATAAAATTAGGGTTTGTTAGTCTAATTATAATTTCATGAAATTGGCTTAATTTAGAAAACCCTAATTTTGGACTTCCATAAATTTGGAAACCCTAAGATTTAGAACTCTAACCTAGACTAAGAAATATTATTTTCAGAAATAGATCTCATGAGATATGTCTCGACATTTTATATGGATCCTATACAAAGATCTCGACACATACCATATAATGGGTCTCAACATTTATTTTTAATCTTGATATATGATGTAAGATAGATTTCGATATTATATATAAGGTTTGATATCTATACTCTACAAACATCTCGATACATGTATTATTATTAAAATGTCGACATGTACCTACAAATGGGATATATTTATCATCTCGACATAAACAATAGCTCTCGACATAATATAACATCTCGGTAGAAATCATCAACTAAATGTCGAGACATATAAATCTCGATCAAGTCTTCACATTTTGAGATGGACTTCGACATTTTAAGAAAAATGTCGAGACATATAGCTTAAAGATTTTAATATGTTTTTCAGACTTGGTCAACTAGATTTTGACAGATATCGAAATGTTATAGAATGCCACATGTCGACATTATGGGCCAAAATGTCGAAAGGTTATAAATTATCAAATGTCGAGACAATGTTAAAATGTCGAGGCATCATATACAATGTTTCGAGATTTATATCAGCCTATGCTTTCGAATTTATTCCTAGCAAACCTAGCATAACCTCGAGTTTCAGAAACTAAAAAGAACTCACATCACCATTCCATAAACCTTCTGAACTTCAATCGAGACCCCGCACTTCTCCAAGAACAGATTGAATACAATATTAACTTCAACATATGCGTTAAGATATTACATAATATCCTTAGAAAAATCTATTCTTACTGAACTCGTGCTTTACAAATGAAATAAACACCTAATATACTAAACATGAACTTAGATGTATGATTTAAAGTAGAAATTTCATACCACTTCTGGCTAAAACGATCAGCTCCTCCTCTTTATTGATTCCGAGTTTTCGAGGGTTTGTTTAATGGTTTTGTTTAATGAACTTAAAGTCTTTATTTCTGATTCTTACCATTTGACGTGTTTAGGTGAACAAATGATGTTGACATATGTTAGTTAGTTCTTATCTTATCTAATGTTTATCTTATCATTGCGTGTGGTGATAATTAAATAATGCTATACTAATACTTATCTTTATCAACATCCATGTAATATATATTATTCTATTGATTCTTTAAAGTTTCTTAACAAATAAATAATCTCTACCGTGTATATATATGTGTGTAACTTAAGTCTTCAATAATTATTTCCTAACTATGTTTCGATGACCCTATTTTGGGCTTAAATAACCCTTCTATTAGTACCTCATTATTTCTAGTACTTGGGCCTAAGAGAACTTAATATATTAAATCAAATCTTCTAGGTTAGCATGTCATGTACTAGAAACCTTAAAGTTCAATAACCAATCTAAATTTAGTTAATTCCTCTACTTGGTTAGTAACCCTAATAGCACCCAATTTGAAATCATGTTGACACATAAAATCGTAAAACACGTCTCATGCAGTCACGTAAGTCATATAATATGTATGCATATTTATTGGCCGGCGTACTTACGGGACTCGGGTATTACATCCTCCCCCCTTAAAAGGGATTTCGCCCCCGAAATCAGGCAGAGAGAAATAGCTCAGGGTAGTGGTTTCTCATATCGTCTTCCCGTTCCCACGTAGCTTCCTCCGTGGACTGATTCTGCCACAATACCTTAACCAATGAAATTTCTTTATTCCGTAATCGTTTCATGTCGTACATAAGGATCTCCACTGGCTTTTCCTCGTAACTTAAATCTGGCTTGAGCTGTTGATGAAAATTTTCGGTGTTCAACACATGGCTTGGATCTGCGACATATTCTCGCAGTGTTGAGATGTGAAAGACGTCATGTACTTGAGCTAACGAGTTTGGTAATTCCAACTGGTATGCGACTTCGCCGACTTTTCTAATAATTCGGAACGGTCCTATATATCTCGGGCTTAGCTTGCCCTTTTTCCCAAATCGTTTCACACCTTTCATTGGGGACACCTTCAAAAATACGAAGTCATCTACTTGGAATTCCAATGGTCTACGCTTTTGGTCTGCGTAGCTTTTCTGTCTGCTTTGAGCCGTCTTCATCCGTTCACGCACCTTTGATATTGCTTCCGTCATTTCTTGTACTAGGTCAGGGCCTAGTATCGCCCGTTCTCCAACTTCATCCCAATGTATTGGAGACCTACATTTGCGTCCATACAGAGCTTCATATGGAGCCATTCCGATAGTCGCATGATAGCTGTTATTATATGAGAACTCAATCAGTGGAAGATATCTGCTCCAGTTTCCTTTAAAATCGAGCACACAGGCTCTTAGCATATCTTCCAACGTCTGGATTGTTCGTTCAGACTGCCCGTCTGTCTGAGGATGATAGGCAGTACTGAAGGATAATTTGGTTCCCATGGCCTTTTGTAAACTCATCCAGAACTTGGATAAGAATCTCGAATCACGATCGGAAACGATCGAAATTGGAACTCCGTGCAGTCGTACTATTTCTTGAATGTATAATTCCGCATATCGTTCCATTGAGAATGTTGAACTGATAGGCAGGAAGTGAGCGGACTTGGTCAATCGATCAACGATGACCCATATAGCGTCGTGGCCTTTCATAGTTTTAGGCAAGCCAACAACGAAGTCCATGGTAATGTGGTCCCACTTCCATTCAGGTACTGGCAGGGACTGCAAGGTTCCTGCCGGTCGTTGATGCTCTGCCTTGATTTGCTGACACGTTAAGCATTGGCTCACAAAAGTTGCGACTTCTCTTTTCATCCCTGGCCACCAGTAGTTGCCTCGGAGATCCCTATACATCTTCGTTGCTCCTGGGTGAATTGAGTAAATGGTGGTATGAGCTTCCATCATGACAGTCTTTCGAAGTTCGGCGTCGTTTGGAACATATAAACGTCTTCTGTAATATAAGCTCCCGTCGTCTCGTATGGTGAAGTCTGCTGATCTTTGCTCTATAGGAGTTTCTTTGATTTTCAGATATAATTCGTCATTCTCCTGGGCTTTCCTAATTTGCTCCATCAGTGTAGGTCGAAGTGTTAATACTGCTAGTCTTGTCTCAATCTCGCCCATTGGTATCACTTCCACTTCGAGCCTCTGTAACTCCGTGTTTACAGTTTGCGGCTTAGTGCATCTGCCACTACATTCGCTTTTCCTGGGTGATAACTGATTACACAGTCGTAATCCTTAACCAATTCAAGCCATCGCCGTTGTCGCATGTTCAACTCCTTCTGGGTGAAGAAATATTTGAGACTCTTGTGATCAGTGAAGATCTCGCATCGCTCGCCGTATAAGTAGTGCCTCCAGATCTTGAGAGCGAATACTACATCGGCAAGCTCTAGGTCGTGAGTCGGATAGTTCTTCTCATAATCCTTGAGTTGTCGCGAGGCATATGCTACGACATTTCCATTCTGCATCAGAACACACCCTAGGCCATTCTTAGATGCATCACTATAGACAGAAAATCCTCCAGTGCCTGTGGGAATAGTTAGCACTGGAGCCGTAGTGAGTAGTCGCTTAAGTTCTTGAAAACTTTGCTCGCAAGCATCGTCCCATTTAAATGGAGTATTTTTCTTCGTTAGTTTCGTCAGGGTTGATGCGATCTTGGAGAAATCCTTGATGAACTTCCTATAATACCCAGCTAGTCCTAGAAAACTTCGTATTTCTGTCACATTCGTCGGTTGAGGCCAGTTGTTAATAGCCTCAATCTTGCTGGGATCAACAGAAATTCCAGCTCCTGAGATAACGTGTCCAAGAAATGCGACTTGATTAAGCCAGAATTCGCATTTCTTGAATTTTGCGTACAACTGCTTTTCTCGTAATATCCCTAATACCGTCCTCAGGTGTTGTTCATGCTCCTCCCTGGTCTTCGAATAGATAAGAATGTCATCAATGAATACGATAACACACTTATCTAGGAATGACTTGAATACTCGGTTCATCAGGTCCATGAATGCTGCTGGCGCATTAGTCAGCCCAAAAGGCATGACTAGGAATTCGTAGTGCCCATAATAGGGGTGTAAACGAGCCGAGCTCGAGCCGAGCTCGGCTCATTTTCTGGGCTCGAGCTCGAGCTCGAGCCCTTACAGCTGAGCTCGAGCTCGCTCGAGCTCGTCGAGCTTTTCAGCTCACGGCTCGAGCTCGGCTCGTTTACTGCCAGATGAGCTCGAACTCGAGCTCGAGCTCACAAAGCTCATCGAGCTCGAGCTCGAGCTCGAGCTCATTAATAAAAAAAAATTATTAAATTAATTAAAATAATATAAATTAATATAAAAATACAAAAAAATATAATTTTTTTTAAAAATCGAGATTATTAATAAAAAATTTGTAAAAATAATATAAATTAATATAAAAATTTTAAAAAAATCGAATTTTTTTAAAAAAATAAAGAATAATATATAAATTGTTATTAAAATATAAAAATATAAAAAATTAAAAAAAAAAAAAAGAAAAAGCTCGCGAGCCTGTTCACGAGCTCGCGAGCCACTATGTTTGGGCTCAAGCTCGAGCTCGACTTAAATGAGCTCGAGCTCGAGCTCAACATAAATGAGCTCGAGCTCATTTTTGTCGAGCTTGAGCCGAGCTTTTATCGAGCCGGCTCGTCGAGCTCACGAGCCGGCTCGGCTCATCTTTCACCCCTAGCCCATAACGGGTACTAAAAGCTGTTTTCGGAACATCATCTTCTCGAATCTTCAACTGATGATATCCTGACCTTAAGTCAATCTTCGAAAAGACAGTTGCGCCTTGCAATTGATCGAATAAGTCATCAATTCGAGGAAGGGGGTACTTGTTCTTGATCGTAATTTTGTTCAGTTCCCTATAATCGATGCAGAGTCGCATCGATTCATCCTTCTTCTTAACGAATAAGACTGGTGCTCCCCAGGGTGAGAAACTCGGCTGAATGAACCCTTTTTGCAACAGTTCATCCAGTTGCTCCCTCAATTCCTTCAATTCTGCTGGAGCGAGTCGGTACGGTGCCTTAGAAATCGGTGTGCCGCTCCTGGCACTAGGTCAATCGTGAATTGAATCTCCCGATCCGGCGGAAGTCCGGGTAAGTCTTCAGGGAATACATCGGTAAAGTCTTGTACGACTGGGACTTCTTCTAATTTCGGAAGTAACCGTTCTTCGGATGATATCGCAAATACTAAATAAGCCTCGCATCCTGTCTTGATCAGACGATGTGCCTTCATTGCTGAAATCTTGGGAATCTTATTACTCTTGCTAGTTCCCATGAACGTGAACGGTTCGGTGTCTTCTAGGTTAAAGGTTACTTGTTTACGGTTACAGTCTATAACTGCTCCGTATTTCGATAGCCAGTCCATGCCTAAGATTACTTCATAATCGTTCATTGGAATGACTATCAGGTCAACGGGTAAGGTTCTATCGTTCACTATTACCGGACTATCTCGTAAGATTTGGTTGGTTCTCGTAGAGGTACCGTGAGGTATGGTAACGTTGTATTCATAGCTAACTAGGTTAGGCGTAATCCCGAGTCTCGCCACGTAGTTAGTAGATGCAAATGAATGCGTGGCTCCTGAATCAACTAATATGCATGTCGGGGTTGAATGGATAAGGAGAGTACCTGCCACCACAGACGGATTGTTCTCCGCCTCTTCAGAAGTTAGCGTGTAAACCCTAGCAGGTACCGTAGGTGGCCTAGTTTGAGCAGGGGCTTGACTTCCAGATGCCACTTCCGGGCATGCCTTGGAAAAGTGGTCTGTCTTGCCGCACTTATAACAGGTAGCATTCTGAGAATAGCACACGCCCAGATGTCGACGTGTGCACCTGGGGCATGGGGGTATACTCATCGGAGGTCTCCCTGATTAGGATTGAATGTTGATTATGACTGAATGGTTGTGGAGGTCCGAGTCGATTCGGGAAGTTAGGTCTGACATTCTTGGGGTTAAAGGGCTTCTTTGGGTTGCCTCCATTCCATTTCGGCCCTTGGACAAATTTTCTTTTTGCTTCATGAGCGCGCATAATTCGAAGTTCCGCTTGCTCTGCCATTAGCGCGCGTTCAGCCACTTGAGCGTAGGTAGCTCCTTGGGATCCGGCCATGTTCACATCTCTATATAGTTCAGGCTTCAGGCCTTCCAAGAAACGCTCCACCTTTAACGCGTCTGTGCTCACCATGTGAGCTGCGAATCGAGACAGTTGCTCGAATTTCCTAATGTATTCTGCTACAGTCATCGGGCCCTGGCGTAGATTGATGAATTCATTCATCCTTTGAGCTCTGACTGGGGCGGTAAAATATTTGCTCCTAAAAAGTTCCTTAAACCGGTCCCACGTCATTGTGATAGGGTCTTCAAAGGCGAGAATTGTATCCCACCAGTGGCCTGCACTTCCTCTCAGCAGGAAGGCAGCACATAACACCTTTTCATCTTCTGGAATCCTACTATACTGGAACATACTTTCCAGTGTTCGGAGCCAGTCCTCGGCTGCAGTAGGGTCGACCGCATCTTCAAAAGTCGGGGGATTGAGTTTGCGAAATCTTTCCCCAACTATTTCAACTCTTTCCGCCTGAGACAGATTATTACTAGATTGTCCGCCCGCATTTCGCTGTTGCATCATTTCTTGAATTTGTGCGGATTGCTGGCGAACAAGTTCGGTGAGCTGAAGAATCGCTGTATCGCGATTATCGGTTGATGTTTCGGGCTCTTTACCTTTGCTAACACTTCCGCTACCTTCACTTCTTGTTCTACCCATTCTTGTCCTGATACCCTAATAGTCCCTATGGCCAATAAATTACGCACATACAACATTCATAGAAACATAAAACTTACTAGCAAGGCCGCTTCCGTGCTTTTGAGTGTGTGTACATGGACAGTCTACAGAACTTGTAACCGAAAGCTCTGATACCACCTGCGGCGCCCCTGACTCCTACCGCCCATTCTTACTACTATTTTATGTGACTGCATGTGATATAAATGAAATCTATATACGAAATGCGTACAAAATTTTTTTCCTTTTATATAAAGGAAATTCTTCTGTACAGTACAAAATATTCCTAGGACATAAATACAAGGTGAGTGCGCATGCGTGTTCAGAATAATCTTATCGGCCCGCCACTAAGGTCGCATCCATGTACACACTGCCACCTCAAAAGTCCTCCGGAAGCTTCAAAATTTGGCCTCGCCATGGTAAAGATCACGTACCGTGATCCCGTGAGCCTACATCACATAAATACGTGGAATGAGCTTATAAAGCTCAGTAAGTGAAAGCCATGCATGCCGTGCACGTGTCCTAAATTCGCAAAGGCATCCGCGCCAATGCTCCCTAGACCTCATATTTTTCCTTGTCTTGTCTTGTCATATAGGGCCCTCGGCTATCTTGCTATGCACCATCATGGAGCTCGAATCCACTAGGGATAAATAAATATAAGTGGCAATACCCACTCAAGGGAGGCTAACCCTAGGGCGCCTTTTCTGTCCCAAGGTGGTTTCATACGCCACGCGGACGTTTCACACTGGTAGCCTAATCTGAGGTAGTCGACACCAGAGGTACCCTCGGTGTCGCTTACTCCCTCAGCTCGCACCCTCCAGGTTTCACGACCCGCCATGAGGGCATTAGCCCTAAAATCATGTCTTGCCTTGTACATGTCATGTCATAACGGTAGCGCCATACGACGTCACCATGGTAGCATAGAAGAGCCGTGACTCAACTGTGAGTCGACATCAGACGCCCACATCGGCGAATCTTTATCGCTCTCAGGCGATCGTATATTATGCACGCTCTCATATCATGCCTTTCATACTAAACGTGCGTGCATATGATCATGTCGTGAATATGCATATCATGCCATAATATTATGTAATTAAATCATGCGTGTCATGTAACGCAAATAATTCACGTAGGAAGTCACATAAATTCACATAACATATAACACATAATTTCATGCACATATAATTATGTGTTGTAGTTGGGACTTCCACTTACCTGGTATCCTTAGCTTATTTAATTTTATCGTACGGCACGTCGCTAACCTTCGAATCCTAAATATATGAACATATAAAATTAGGGTTTGTTAGTCTAATTATAATTTCATGAAATTGGCTTAATTTAGAAAACCCTAATTTTGGACTTCTATAAATTTGGAAACCCTAAGATTTAGAACTCTAACCTAGACTAAGAAATATTATTTTCAGAAATAGATCTCATGAGATATGTCTCGACATTTTATATGGATCCTATACAAAGATCTCGACACATACCATATAATGGGTCTCAACATTATTTTTAATCTTGATATATGATGTAAGATAGATTTCGATATTATATATAAGGTTTGATATCTATACTCTACAAACATCTCGATACATGTATTATTATTAAAATGTCGACATGTACCTACAAATGGGATATATTTATCATCTCGACATAAACAATAGCTCTCGACATAATATAACATCTCGGTAGAAATCATCAACTAAATGTCGAGACATATAAATCTCGATCAAGTCTTCACATTTGAGATGGACTTCGACATTTAATGAAAAATGTCGAGACATATAGCTTAAAGATTTTAATATGTTTTTCAGACTTGGTCAACTAGATTTTGACAGATATCGAAATGTTATAGAATGCCACATGTCGACATTATGGGCCAAAATGTCGAAAGGTTATAAATTATCAAATGTCGAGACAATGTTAAAATGTCGAGGCATCATATACAATGTTTCGAGATTTATATCAGCCTATGCTTTCGAATTTATTCCTAGCAAACCTAGCATAACCTCGAGTTTCAGAAACTAAAAAGAACTCACATCACCATTCCATAAACCTTCTGAACTTCAATCGAGACCCCGCACTTCTCCAAGAACAGATTGAATACAATATTAACTTCAACATATGCGTTAAGATATTACATAATATCCTTAGAAAAATATTCTTACTGAACTCGTGCTTTACAAATGAAATAAACACCTAATATACTAAACATGAACTTAGATGTATGATTTAAAGTAGAAATTTCATACCACTTCTGGCTAAAACGATCAACTCCTCCTCTTTATTGATTCCGAGTTTTCGAGGGTTTGTTTAATGAACTTAAAGTCTTTATTTCTGATTCTTACCATTTGACGTGTTTAGGTGAACAAATGATGTTGACATATGTTAGTTAGTTCTTATCTTATCTAATGTTTATCTTATCATTGCGTGTGGTGATAATTAAATAATGCTATACTAATACTTATCTTTATCAACATCCATGTAATATATATTATTCTATTGATTCTTTAAAGTTTCTTAACAAATAAATAATCTCTACCGTGTGTATATATATGTGTGTAACTTAAGTCTTCAATAATTATTTCCTAACTATGTTTCGATGACCCTATTTTGGGCTTAAATAACCCTTCTATTAGTACCTCATTATTTCTAGTACTTGGGCCTAAGAGAACTTAATATATTAAATCAAATCTTCTAGGTTAGCATGTCATGTACTAGAAACCTTAAAGTTCAGTAACCAATCTAAATTCAGTTAATTCCTATACTTGGTTAGTAACCCTAATAGCACCCAATTTGAAATCATGTTGACACATAAAATCGTAAAACACGTCTCATGCAGTCACGTAAGTCAATATGTATGCATATTTATTGGCCGGCGTACTTACGGGACTCGGGTATTACAGGAAGGAATGAATGTACAAACAAAATCTCTTTCCAAAAGTACCCCTGCCAATGGATCCAATGTAGAATGATGATGTCGTACCCAAAACGAAAGAAACAGCCGTGGAACTGATGACGTAAAAAAGGCACCCTCCTATCAAAAGCGATATCAACCTAGAAGAAGGAAATATATATATGGGGTGAGCAAACGACACGCTCAGTGAGATGATAATACAGACACCTTTCCCTCACAGAAGGTGCGTCATCAACGATGATTCCACCACAACAAACCAAGCATACCACTAACCAAGTATATTTCATCCTTAGATACAGCCTTACATTCGATTATCGTAGAAAGAATCCCAGACGCACAAACAAATATAAGAAAATCCCAAAGACACAACATATCAAGGATAATGCAAATAATCACATAAGACGCGTGGGTAACCATAATTACCTCGAACTGAACTCCCCGTCGAGAGTCAGACGAGCCCGTCACCGTACTCTAAATAATGTACCATGAATATAATCTCAATCATACATCACATGCATATCACACACTGGTGACGTTGGCCGAGCTAGTACTCACTATGCCACTCTCACTCACCCGAACCGTGGCCGTTCGGGCTACTAATCAATATATGTGCCACTCTCACTCACCCGAATCGTGGCCATTCAGGTACTGATAGATATATGCCACTCTCACTCACCCGAATCGTGGCTATTCGGGCTACTGATACACATATGCCACTCTCACTCACCCGAACCATGGCAATTCGGGTTACTAAACCTCGGTTCCGAGTAAATGCAACATCAACAATATCAGATATCACAGCTACTAATCCAAGCAGCTCACTAGCACATAACGACCACAACACCAATGAACAACACATATACATCAGTGCATTCATCAACTCAATTCATAACACCACACGCCAAACCAAGTACTCGTCAATCATAACAAATATCACATCCTATAGCCGGCAAGGCTCACTATCACAAATATCGCATCCTATCATAAAACGGCAACGTAAAACGACCCATCGCGAGGTTCACACCTCCCGCGAAGGGAAGGTGTCCCCATATTATCAACTCACAGTGTCAATCTCTAGCTTTCTCCAAGATGTCTCCTTACGCGCCCTTACTCGATGTATCGTCCCCTAAGAAGATATAACGATTCAATTCAACCTTAGACGATATAGTCGACAATATTCATATATACAACAAGTGTCCCAATATCAAAACTAGTCCGATAATGCTTAACGAACATTACAATGGATACATGGACAGCTAACATGGAAACTCCTTCAAGAATTATAGGTTATTTTCAGATTCGCACCAGCTACTTTAAATAATCATATAAAATCGTAGGATTGTCCGATTGAGATGTGTTTGGTAGCTGTGAACAGCTTATCAAATCAACTTTCGATAGGGACCAGCTTCAAAGAAATCGAAGAAGCATAGGTGGCTCAAAATTCAGAAATACAACAGCTTCGCCAGCCAAATTTCCCCCAAAAACAGCAAATATTCCAGTTTTGACTCTCAACTTCAGAAATTCATAGAAAATTGAAGAATAATCGGGTTGAACCGAATCCAAAGGCAGTGAAAAGCTAAAGAAGTTATCTTTCCATAGAAACAAGTTTTATAAGAATCCGAGGACTGTAAATAGGTCAAAAATGCTAAAAACGAAGGGTCCGCAGCAATGGATTTCAAAATAAACATGCACACAAAGCTATTTCGATTCTACAACCCATTCGACCTTGCTTACCTAAAAATTAGCCCAGATTACCCCAGAACAGTTTAAAAAATGAAGTTTGGAAAGCGCTGGCCTTAGTTGCAAGATTTTCCTTTCTCTGTGTTCGCCTCTTGCGTTGCTTGCTAATGAAGAAAGTAAGATGATAAGGATGGATTTAATGAATGAGTTTGGGCAATTGTCTTTGGGCTGAAAACTTAACTTGGGCTGAAAATCTAATTTATTGGACTTGTTGAATTTATGATAGGTGTTATAGCACATATATCACGACAAAACAGTTAAAGCTTGGTTCATGTGTCGTAGTTGCATGGGACAGTCGCTTACATGTCGTCTCTAACCTTTGTTATACCGAGATTGTGAGTCGTAATTTCAACTACAATGTAAGCCTAAGAGCATATAAGTACGCGCCTAAATGATCACTGTAGCATTATGTGGTTCTTAAATAATAATAGCAAATGAGTCAGTTGAAAGGCACGACCTTACATGGCCTATTAATTCTTATATGTTGTGTTTATATATATGTATGTGTACCAAGGATTAATTTAGTAAGAAACGTGACTTTCAGCTATCAAAAGACAATAACTGAAATATTTTAATTATTCTGAGAATAAAGAAAATCTAATTGATAAAAAGTGCGACCAAGCCTTAAAACCCTTACTCAGCGAATACCAAATAGATAAACACATGTAGTATCGTTTATATGCACTAGTATGCAATATAATCCTCACATAGAAGGTTTACCTAGATGATCCTTCGTTGCTTACGTGTACAGATATGAGACTGAGGTTTTTTGGTGGAGAAAATATGTTAGAAAATACACCGAAAAAATATGTTAGAAAGCAAGGCTGAACCGATTGGGGTGATGATATAAGTAATTAAGTCTGTTAATGTTTTCCTTGCCATTCACGTTAACTAACACTTATCATATTAATAGTTAACACATAATATCATTTTATAAACACTAGAGTTCCTAAGGAGCTTATGAGGTATAGTCACGTACCTATACTTTCATTCATAATATGTTATGCATTTTAATATTGAAACTAGGATACTAAGTGAAATATTGTAATTTGAATAAATAATTTGCATAGTTAGTATATTGCTAATAATACTTACGAAAATCTACTCACATGAATATTGAATAATGTATTACGCATACACGTGTAACTAATTACACCTAGCAATCGACACGTGTTATTAGCGGCGTTTACCCGCAGACACGTATAATTAGTAGTACTTAGTTGACACGTGTATTATTACTTGACCCATATCACACAGGAAAACAACTAAAGTAACTAAGCCAGATAATTCTAATTTATTAATTAATTTATTTATTAGTTATTATTTATTAATATTTATTTATTTATTTATCTATTATTATTTTTATATAAAAATATTAACTAGACACGTGTCACTATTCGCCTCTAATGACTTCTATACTATTTCTCATATCAAAATCCTAGGAATTAAATTATTAAAATGTTGGAATAATACATACTAGGCAAATAATTGTATTAAAATATGCGACTCCTAAAAATGCACATAACATGAAAAGCATATAATTCAAATAATATGCATAACAAGCACACATTATATTAGCACGTAATTCGCATAAGATGAGAATGCAATGCATGATTCATATTGGCCAAACAAGGGCTAGGAATTGTCCGGGTATGACATCCTCCCCTCATAAAAATTTCGTCCTCGAAATTTCACTTACTGAATAGGGAGGGTATTTGGTTCGCATCCTCTATTTCCCAAGTAGCCTCTTCCGTCAGTTGATTCTGCCAACATACTTTGACTAACGAGATTTTCTTATTCCTAAGACGTTTCACTTCTTGGGCCAGTATTTCCACGGGTTGTCCTTCATAACTCAGGTTCGGGTTTAGTTCCAATGGCCGTTCCTTTTAACATGAGATGGATCTGAGATATATTTCCTTAGCATCGAGATGTGAAAAACGTTGTGAACTTGGGGTATAGATGGTAGATCAAGCTTGTAGGCGACATCCCCAATTCTCTCGATTATAGGGTAAGGGCCTATCTATCTTGGACTAAGCTTTCCCTTTATCCCAAATCGCATGACACTATGCCACCTTTAGAAATACCTGATCTCCAACTTCAAATTCTAACGGTCTTAGCCTTCTGTCTGCGAAACTCTTTTGTCGACTTTGTGTTGTTTTCATTATGTGTTGAATTCGAACAACCGCATCGCTCATCTCTTGAATCATCTGAGGGCCCAAAACTTTTCTTTCACCAACTCATCCCGGTGAATTGACGATCGGCATTTTCTCCCATACAATGCTTCATACGGAGCCATTCCGATACTTGCGTGGTAGCTATTGTTGTATGAAAACTTGATCAATGGTAGGAACTTACTCCAATGCCCTTGAAAATCAAACACGCAAGCTCGTATCATATCTTCTAAGGTCTGAATTGTCCACTCCGATTGCCCATCAGTTTGAGGGTGATAGGCCGTGCTATAAGTCAACCTTGTTCCAATTGCCTTCTGCAGACTCTTCCAAAATTTAGACATAAATATTGAATCTCGATCAGAGACAAAAATAGGCACTCCTCGTGCGTATTGATCAATCGGATAGGTTGAAGCAATCGGTATGAAGTGAGCAGATTTCGTAAGACGATCGACCACAACTCATATAGCATCATGATTCTTTGTTGTCTTCGGCAGCACAACCACAAAATCCATTGTAATTGCTTCCTATTTCTCAAGAATGTCCAATGGCTGAAGTACTCCACTCTTTGATGTTCTGCCTTCACTTGCTGACAAGTCAAGCATCGTTCGATAAAAAGTGCAACATCCCTCTTCATGCCTGGCCACCAGTAGTGTTGTTTCAGGTCTATACATCTTGGTTGATCCTAGATGTACTGAATATGCGAATGAGCTTCCATTAGGATTTCTTCTCGAAGAGTCTCCTCGTTTGGTATGTAAATACGCCCTTGAATCGCAGAGTACATCGTCCTTTTGATAAATCTAAGCCAGTCTGTTGCCTTGCTTCTACCGAGTTCTTCATTTGAATGAAAAATTCATCCTCTTGTTGTCGTTGTTTGATTCTTTCAAATGGAATCGGCTGAAGTGACAAAGCGGCCAATTTGACTTCTAATTCGCCCCGTTGTATAACCTCAATGCCCATCTTGTGCAGATCATCCCGTTCTGGCTTTTGAACTGATTTACGGCTTAGAGCATCTGCTACGATGTTTGCTTTTCCGGGTGATGGTTGAAGTGCAATCGTAATCCTTGACAAGTTCTAGCCATATTCTCTGTCGCATATTTAACTCCTTCTGAGTGAATATGTATTCAGGCTCTTTTGGTCTGTATATATATCACAGTGCTCTCCATATAGGTAATGCCTCCAAATCTTCAATGCGAACACTACAGCAGCCAGCTCCAGATCATGCGTTGGATAATTCTTTTCGTACTCTTTCAAATGCCTTGATGCATATGCAATAACTTTATCATTTTGCATAAGAACACCTACTAAACAATTCTTCGACGCATCCATGTAAATCACGAACCCTTCATTAGTTGTGGGGATGGAGAGATTGGGTATTGTTATTAGTCGTTGTTTGAATTCTTGAAAGCTTTGTTCGCAATCTTCATTCCAATGAATGGAATACTCTTCCTTGTCAACCTTGTCAGTGGAGTTGCGATTTTTGAGGATCCTCGATTTGCTTGACTTAAAAAGAGAGCAGAAATAAGTTGATGTAATTCTTTACTTCTTTGTTGTCGAGATTGGGTTGGTGTTCCGAGTTCTTCTAAAGAACTGAATGCGACGAGTAAAGAGTTGTAGATTCGGGATGGGAATATGGAAAGTGAAAATTCTACCTTTCATCCAAGTTGTTCTCTTTCCTCTAGTCTTAGAGAATATCTTCTTTCGTTATGTATTTATTACTTAAAGCACTGGGAGAGAAAAAATAATCTTTGATAATACCCGCTAAGCAAGGAAACTTCGCACCTCTAAAGGAGTCGTTGGTCTGCTCCAATTAGTAACAGCTTCGACTTTGCTAGGGTCTACTGATACTCCAACTGCTGAAATAACATGGCCGAGGAATGCTACTTGATTGAGCCAGAATTCACACTTCTTGTATGCTGCATATAGTCGTTTCTGCCTCAACGCTGCAATACCACTCGCAAGTGTTCACTGTGATCATCCTTTGTTTTTGAATAGATTAGTATGTCATCGATAAATACAATGGCTAACTTATCGATGAATTCTTCAAATACTCGATTCATTAGGTCCATGAATGCTGCTGGTGCATTTGTAACTCCAAATGGCAATACAAGAAACTCTTAGTAACTCCAAATGTCTTTCCAAGTACGAGATTCCCTCGCATATCGTAGTATCGTCTCACACACATAATGCTCTTCACAAGATCAATCTTTCCCAAAGCGACTATGTAAAATCCCACAGGCTCATCACCAGTTGTCCAAAGCGACATAAATGACTCGTTGTAAAAGAAAAATGCACAATATGCAAGAATATCACACTCATATTCGAGACACTAATTTGTGCCCAAGGACATACATCAGAATTACTTGAGCTAAACAATAGTTAAACTCAAATCATATAAGGTCATGTCTCAACAAATAATTAAAACACGCATATGGCGACGCGTGCCTGAGGTACAATTATTAATACCAAATAATTCGTACCTCTCAAATAATCAAATAAATAATAGCACATATATCACAACAAAACAATTAAAGCTAGGTTTATGTGTCGTAGTTGCATGGGACAGTCGCGTACATGTCGTCTCTAACCTTTTTTTTTAATACCGAGATTGGGAGTCGTAATTTCAACTACAAAGGAAGCCTAAGAGCATACAAGTACGCGCGTGAACGATCACTGTAGCATTATGCGGTTCCTAAATAATAATAACAAATTCAGTTGAAAGGCACGAACCTTACATGGCCTATTAATTCTTATATGTATGTGTACCAAGATAAATATAGTAAGAAACGTGACTTTCAGCTATCGAAAAACAATACTTTAGCTGAAATATTTTAATTATTCTGAGAATAAAGAAAATCTAATTGATAAGAAGTGTGACCAAGCCTTACAACCCTTACTCACGAACACCAAATAGATAAATACATGTAATATCGTTTATATGCACTAGTATGCAATATAATTCTCACATCGTCTACATCGTCATCACTATACATGGCCGTAACCGCACAATCTAAAAAAAATCAAAACCCTACGTCGCTCCACATGCCGCATCCATGTGCAACCCCGCCATCAAAAGTCCGTGGAGCACCGCCGTCAGACCGCCTCAGCGGGGCTCGGTACATATAACATGTAAAACCCTGAGCTATCGCTCAGTAGGTGAAATATGCAAGTATGCAGCGTGCCCTCGATCGCATCCCATACACCTCTCAATATGCGCACTCGACTCTTCCCTTTCTATCTCAACCTATCACGTCTTAACGCACTTAGACACTACGTCTAATCTCACAGAATCGCTCACGCCCGTCTCCCATCTCACTCACCTATCACCTATGACGGTTTACACCTCAGTATCTGAGTAGACGAGTGGATCACTCCCGTCTCCCGTCTAAACAGTTTACACCTCAGATATTTAGTAGACGAGTCGCTCACGCCCGTCTCCCGTCTCACTCACCTATCCTCTAAGACGGTTTACACCTCAGATGTCCTCATGCACCCGAGTAGACGAGTCGCTCACGTCCGTCCCCCATCTCACTCACCTATCACCTTTGATGGTTTACACCTCAGTATCCGAGTAGACGAGTGGCTCACCCCGTCTCAACGTTTTGCACCTCAAATCCTGAGTAGACGAGTCGCTCACGCCCGTCTCCCGTCTCACTCGTCTATCCTCTAATCTGATTTACACCTCAGATGTCACTCATGCACCCAAGTAGACGAGTCACTCACACCCGTCTCCCGTCCAACTCATCTCTCGCCCAATACCCTAGTACTCATCCCGACTTTACCTTAAATGATACCCGCCCATCGACGTAATAAGACATTATCGTTTTGTACGGTGCTCAACCTCCCCCTGACGTGATATGCATGTGCAATGCAAATAATGTACATATGACATGCAACACATATAAACATGTAAAACATGTAATTTTTACCAAATCACAGTAATTCATTACACATAAGATACAACTCCAAAATACGTACACATATATTCACATAATCACATAAGTATCATATAATAATACACACAACCGTTTACGAGTCGTATGTGGATTTCACCTACCTGTCGTCCAAGCTAATTGCACTTATTGCCTTGCCTTGTGAAATTCCTATGTTCAACCCGTGGATAGAAATATTCTAATATCAGTGACATAATTTAAATAATTAGGCCAAAATAATTTGTTTTGACTATTATTATTTGTTAACCCTTAGTCCCATACTAGTCTAGGCTAAGGGTTAAATCATCTAAGTTCTCTATATGTGTCTAGGTTCGTCCGATTTGACATATGTCATGTTTCACTTCCGTTCGATCATCACGGTTCCTAAATCGCTGGTTAAGCATTAAAGCTCACATTCACCAAATTGCCTCATGTCGCCCGATTCTTAATGTACCATAACATACTTTCGCCCGACTGGTTGTCTTTCAAGTCGTCCGATTTGACAAGGCTTGAGCTAACTTTCGTAGTTTCATCATTTCGCCCGATTGGTTGTGCATGGAGGCAAGTGCCCGATTTGTATAACTCATGTCAAGGGTGGTTTCGCTTGGACATCTAATCGCTTGATTCATGCACGGTATTCCTACTTTAGCCAAATGATAAGTATGGCATCCAATCGCCTGATTGCACCATGCATGGGAGTGAGTTTCGCTCGATTCCTTCTAGCTCTCAAATCTCCCGATTGGTGCAGTGCCCACATGAGTTTCGCCCGATTGCATGGTATTAGGGTCCTCAAATCGCCGAGTTCTTACTACCTCCCACAATCGCCCGATTGTATCATGTCCAGAACTAGTTTTGCCGAGGTCTCTAATTGATCGGTTTCTTGGTCCTTCAATTGCCGATTCCAGCTTACAAGTACATCTTCCATTCGCCCGATTGCTCATGTGGCTTGTTACATTCGATCAAAATTATATCAAGCTGCTTTCCTCTTCATTCTGATTTGTACCTTACTACTCTTTCCAGATGCATCATACTCAAATCAAAACTCTCATGTTAGCATGATTTATACTTGAAACCCTAAATTCAGTACTAACATAAACATCGTAATCCTCCTTAAAATTACTCTAAACCCTGAAAATGGTACACCCTAAATCCTACTTGACACGTATCACACAGGAAAACAACTAAAGTAACTAAGCTAAATAATTCTAATTTATTAATAATATATTTATTAGTTATTATTTATTAATATTTATTTATTATTAATAATAAATATGATTACTTTTATATAAAAATATTAACTAGACCCGTGTAACTATTCGCCTCTAGTGACTTCTATACTATTTCTCATACCAAAATTCCTAGGAATTAAATATATTAAAATGCTGAAAGTAATACATACTAGCCAAATAATTGTATTAAAATATGCGACTAATGCACATAACATGAAAAGCATATAATTCAAATAATATGCATAACAAGCACACAATATATATAACCACGTAATTCGCATAAGATGAGAATGCAATGCATGATTCATATTAGCCAAACAAGGGCTAGAAATTGTCCGGGTATGACAGGAATCCCATGGAGTCTCACTATTTCTTGGATGTACAATTGTGCAGACTTCTCCACGGAATAAGTTTGATTGAATGGCAAGAAATGGGCGGACTTAGTCTATCTGTCGACATCCACCCAAATTGCATTGTGACTTTTTACAGTCTTCAGTAACCCGACGACAAAATCCATTGTTATCTGGTCCCACTTCCACTCTGGTGTCGTCAAAGATTGTAACATCCCTGCCGGCCTTTGATGCTCTGCCTTGATCTGCTGACAGGTCAGACATCGATTTACAAAAGCAACAACATCCTTCTTCATTCCTGGCCACCAATAATTCGTTCGCAAATCTCGATAGATCTTTGTTGCACCAGGATGCACCGAGTAGATTGTAGTATGTGCCTCCGTCATTAAAGTTCGACTGATTCTTCATCCTTGGGCACATACAAGCGGCCTCTGAATCATAAGCTTCCGTCATCTCGAAATTTGAATTCTGACGGAACATCCGTATCTTGTTCATCTAGAATCTTCAGATGCTATTCATCTTCTTTTGAGCCTCGAAGATTCGATCTAACAGCGTCGGCTTGAGTGTTAACGCTGCCAATTTCGCCTCAATCTCCCCAAAGTTGACTACCTCAACTGCGATTGGCACAATTCATATATAACGGCTTTTCGGCTCAACGGGTCTGCGACCACGTTAGCTCTTCCTGGGTGATAATTTATCATGCAGTCGTAGTCTTTCACTAGTTCGATCCATCGTCTTTGCCTCATATTCAACTCCTTCTGTGTTAAGAAGTACTTCACGCTCTTATGATTAGTAAAGATCTCGCACCTTTCTCGGTACAGATCGTGTCGTCATATTTTGAGAGCAAACACCACTGCGGCGAGTTCTAGATCATGGGTGGGGTAGTTCTTTGTTAGGACCTCAGATATCCAACCTAGATCGAATCGATTGATGATCTTTAGAATTCAGATTTAAGATCGAAGATAACCACATTTAAAGCTTACGAGAGAAGAAACGTTGAGAGGAAGGGTTTGGCGCGGAATTCTTCTCTCCAAAATTCTCGATTCCTTTCTCTAAAACCATACTAAGCGCACTCCTAATTTTCTTAGGAGTTCACTATATATACCACCAATTGTTTTATATTTACACAAGTAGTCCTATAATATGACTAATTACAATTCAGTCCAAGACTACCAATTTGCATAACAAGACACAATAACTATATTAGTTGAATACAATAAATAAGTTCCAACAATCTCCCCCTTTGTATTCAATTTTCAATATAGCGCATGTTATCTTCGTCTTGCAAATGGAAAGAGTCCTCGAGTCCTCGAAATCTTCTCTTTAGAATATCTTAAAGCTCACCCGGTCTTCTAGGCATTGACTTTTTCTTCGAATCTTCCTCTGAAGTTCTTCTCCTAAATGCCATAAAATGTACGAAGTATTCTTTCCGGATTTAGAAAGTCCGCGTTCGATTTCTCCCATTGAAAGCGCACGAAACTAGAAACTCCCCCTATTTGGGGTCAACCTCGTGTTGAGATCGGGGAGTCCGATGTGAGGTTTGGAGAGGTGAACACGGTTGGCAACTTCAATCATTGATGCAATGGACACGGTTGGCAACTTCGGTCATGCAGTGGACACGGTTGGCAACTTCAGTCCGTGATGATGCTTGAATCATGTGTCGTTCGGTCCACGGAAAAGAAATGCCAATACATGGAAAAAATGCATGAAAAATATGCAAAGAAAATATGTGAAAAAAATTCGAAGCAAAATGCATGAAAAATATGCAAAGAAAATTTGCAAAGAAAATATGCGAAAAAATTCGAAACAATACTATACGATTTTTTTAAGTTTTTTTATTATTATTTTTATTTTGGGTTCAGGTTACGTCACTTTGATCATTTTCACGCAAATATTCACATGACACATAGAATAATAATTCGCCATCAAGTCATGTCGTCAAACTAAAGTCCTAAGTTCATAGAGTGATCCATTTCGACAACTCTCACGAGGTTCGCTTTGGCGCTCAATTTTTTTTATCATTGGATTTATATACTAGATATATCACTCATGTCAACACAAGCAAATTATATCTATCAAGTAACCTGCTATCAAGGCGCCTTTAATCATTTCACGAGCGAGAAAGAAACCGTCGATTCGGAATCAAAGGGACTTTTGAGGGATTTACTATTATGGTTCTGACCTAGAAGGGAAGGAAAATAGTTAAGAATCGTGGACTAAAGATCTTCTTCCTTTTCTTCGTCGTCCTCTTCACCAGTATTTTCTTTTTCATCCTTTAATTAATTTTTTTATTTTATTCTACACTTGCTCAAGCCGAAGCTCCGCTTCCCTCCGAGGCTGAGAGATTATCTAAGGCGAAGTTCTTCTTGTTGGTTCTCAGGTCGATACCGTGCTCCACTTCTTTTAATCCCTAAGAGCGGTTTCAAAGATTATCGATTTGGAGAAGTTCACAGTTATAGAATTCGAACCCAAGGCCGTGCTCTTCTTCTCGTTGTCTCGATATAAGACCAGATTATCTTTGGAGAAGTTCACTTCGTGGTGCTCCGCTTCCAGCCGTTCTGACGAGAATACGAGATTATCATAGGAGAAGTTCACAACAAGATCCATGCCATCTTCTTATGATTTCTAGAAGATTTCAATAATTAGGAAGGCATGTTCTTTTGGACTATTTATTATGTGTTGAGCATTCCTCGTGTGCGTTTTCCACCTCCTTTGTCATCATTTTCTTCTTTTTCTTTCGTCGCCTTTTTCTCCCCTCCTTTTCTCGTTTATGCAACCCTTCGAAATTTATGAATTACGGTTGAAGGCTTTATCGGGATACAAATGAAGAAAAGGACATCGAAGAAGGCTCAAAAGGGATGATTAGATGAATAATTTCAAGAATAATATTTTGATTTTGGCCAAGTGAGGAATTCCTACGTGCTTACCCACTTTCCTAACAATCTAACGCAAGGCAAGTATAAGGCCAAGAAATATACGTTAACACAAGCATTTGATGTGTGACTCGCTCAAGGATAGATTCCAGAAAAAATAATAAGGCTCAAATCTCACATATATGATGTGGCTTTGTGTCTAGTGGAACAAACAGTGATCTTTAGACAAAAGAATGCAACTAGACAGACAATATTAAGTAAATAACCAATCATATATCAAGGAAAGATTTTAGTGAACAAATCAAAGAAGATTGAGTAATCGTCATTCCCCATTTTTTTCGTTTTTTTGGATTAAATTCCGTATACCACCAAAGACAAGAAATCAAACAAAAACGGCTACCAAGCTACTCGCCAAAGTCGTCGTACAGCTACTCTCTACAGATCACACTTGGAGGATGTCCCAAGAAGCCTCATGCAAGCCATGTCAAGGATGGCCACCACTAGCCTGTCCGGAGTCATGATAGTCCCCTCCTTCCAGCACTTGTTACGTGCCTGCCAGATATGATAAACCAGAGATGCTAAGACATGACGATAAGCAGCCTGTAGGAGATGCTTCCCGCGCCATCTCAACGCAGCCCACAAAATACCCTCTCGCCAATCCACATGTGGCCATACCCACCTGATCATCCGTCGCAGTAGACGACCACCTTGCCGCGAGAACCCACAATCAAAGAATAAGTGTTGGACAGTCTCAAAGTGAAGCGCATTACAAAGAGCGCAAGCAGGGTTCCAGCGCGCTGTGCCACCCAAGGCTTACCCCTAGTCGATAAACGATCGCGAATGGCCAGCCAAATGATGAACTCGTGCCTGGGAACTCTCAGAGGTCCCCCAAATAAGATCGCCCAGGGGGACGATCTGCCGATGTAGACGCAATGCCTCCCTGACCCCCGAACGTGCGTAGCACGACCATCCGGCGCCCAT
>JAPQWV010002985.1:0-47371 GCA_027422505.1 Craterostigma plantagineum | reverse complement strand
TAATTCTTTTCAAGCCTTTATTGCAAGCATTTTTCACGAGTTTTGACTTACTTCAGATGATTGGTCTTGATTGTGCTGATGCTGATTCTGATCCTTATTCCCTTCCACGAAATTCAAGAAACCATTGCTGTGGTTGCTAGCATCATAAAGGTGGCCCTGAACTGCTTGGCTTGCTGTAAGAGAATTACGAGGACTATACGCTGAAGCTTGTTCTTCCCAGCAGTGCTTTTGTTGCTGCAAATTACCATCATGGCCGTCATATCTTTCATCACCCCTGATATATTATACATAAGTACGACGTCATTTTTACTCATATATATGTGTGGAGAATCAGAAAAGCGAGAGATCAGAGGCTTACAGTAGAAGTTGGCTAAAAGACCTAACAGCAGGAAAATCTCGGTCAAGACTATGATTATCAGATGATGAAGCAGAAGAAGTAACGGTATAATCTGAATCTCCATACACAAAGCTCTGAGGACTGTTGTTTATAGAAGAAAGCTGTTGAAGATGATGCTGAGAAGATTGCGGATGCATGCTCCACCAATTAGGGTTTCCAGCCATCATTTGCTAATTACCTGTAGTAACTCAACCAATATAATTCAAAGCCATATACTCAGCCCAACAAGAAACAGAATTCACTGTGAATTATATCATTCTCTCAAATGTTTGTTTCCTTCCAAAGGCGCTCTTTTTTCCTTTCCCACTTTTTCCTTGTTTTCTTACCAAAAGAAGCGTTTCTTCGTTGAAGACCTCAAAGCTATGATTGCTTTCCATGTCTTCGTCGACAGACAACTGTATTATTATACTTGTGGGTATTGAAGCACAAGCACTCTCCTTTTTTTATTAAAGAAAATTGATTATATTCTTACTTTAACTTTCATAAAGTGGTAAAGAGAAAAAGCTGATGTGGAGTGTTTTCAGGCAAAAAAATAATTGGCCAAGGAATTGCTTACTTGAATAGGGTTGGTGAATGTTTATGTAGATGCCTTTCTTGCGATCATTGCGCTCGTACCTATATTAACAAAAATGTGGTTGGGTACATTTACTCTAATTGCAAGAAAGATTGGATCTTTTTTTGCAAATTATTAGTATTTCCACGGAAAATCATTCTGTTATAGCAAGTAGCAACAATAGGTCAATAGCTATGATTCTCAAGAGAAAAAAAAATGTATAGTTTATCCATTTGATTAAAACTAAATAAATAGAAAAGTTTATAGCTTTTGAGGTTTAGATGTTGGTGGCAGTCGTCTTCTTGTTGACCTTACATTTAAACAAAAGAACAATAAAGGCTGCTGCCCCTTTAACCGTAGATTATTATTATATCCATGGATATTATACAAGATACATTAAATTACACATACTAATTAAAGCCAACGGCACAAATAATGAATCAACTTGATGTAGGGTCCAGTGGCCGTTTAATATAGAATAGACTAGAGAGATAAATTCAAGATATTAGGCCTATGCTCATGCGAATATGCGCCATGAAAAATTGTTAAAAACATTTTAATTACAAAACAGAAAAAAAAAAAAAAAAAGGAAAACTAGAAGGAAAAAAAAAAGAAGGAAAAAACCAACAACAATATGCATCTAATCTACAAAACAGGCGATTTGACGAAAACGCCCTTGTACAACCTCCTCAATTCGGCGTCGACCTCGGCCGCTAGCTCGCCTTCGCCGACGTTCCTCAGCCCTCTGCTCAATACCCTCCCCAAGTACTCGCCCACCTGCCACGTGTCGCCCCATCCACCCTTCCTCATCATTCTGTAAATCCTAACCGTCGATTCCCTACTGTTCGCCCCATTCACGGCCTTCACCAGCCTCAGCAACCCCTTGCTGCTGCTGTCCTCCATATCAATCGCGCCTTCCCTGTCCCCTCCAGCTCCTCGATCAATCGGTCGACTTCCTCCGCCGCGCCGACGCCGGCCAGCGCCTGCACGAGCTGCGCGTAAGTGTCGAGCGGAATCGGCGGGTGTTCCTCGCGGAGCACGCGGAACGCGTGGAGAGCCAGGGCGAGGTGGTCCGGGCTGGACGCCAGGTGTGCGAACGCGGCGGTGAGGTCGGGTTTGAGGAGGCGCGTGAGGTGGTGCGTGGGGAGCGGCTGGGAGAGCTTTTGCGCTCGCTTGAGGTGTTGGATGGCGTGGATGGACTCGGAGGAGAGTGTTCGGCCACGCTGCAGCGGTGGTCGGGCGTCGCGTGGGCCGCACCGCACTGTTAGGGATGTGAGCGATGGTAGTAATGCCGCCGCCGCCATTTTAGGGTTGCTTTTTCCCGATTTGGGGATGTAATGTTGAAATGATATTGGAAATTGTGTGAAATTGGAAGAACACGCTCATTTTTCTTTCTTATTTATTTTCAATGTTACATGATTTTCTAATGACCCAACAAATATTTTGGGCTCGATTTGGGCAAACTTTTACAAGTTGAACTGACGTTAATACAAGCACATTGACTCATAAAAGCCTGTTAATACAACGTAAATCTGTTTAATTGCATTTCAACCCCTTGTGGTTTGAAAAATTAGGATTGGATGACGAAGAATGGAGATGGAATTTAATGGTCCAATATTTAAAATGTTACGACTACGAGAGGAGGATCTGATGATGACTATTAATTAATTTAATATGGCACCGTCCGCACCGTCCAATTGATGATGTTTTCGGAAATACTAATTATTATTTGAGAAATCCACCAACACAAATTAAGGAATTGGGAAAGGTAAGAAAAAGGATCATTACAACACTATATTATATATGTATACATATGTATTTATAAAACGTATAGTCAATTAATTTTAGGTGAATGAGATCAATAATTGAATGTGACGTTTGGAAAATTATATTTCTTCTAAATCACATCGAATGAAGTAAACCAAGATTCCTTCAACCCAACCGCCCAAACCCTATCAGCCAGCTAATCTCCATTATTAAACCTTACTTAACAAAAAGGAATGTTTTTTCAGCAGATTAAACAAACGCACAGGCACAAGAGCTAGTTTATATATTTAAGTCGCCATCACATTTAGTTTTGTATTCATGGGTTTTGTTTGGAAAAAAAAAAAAATTCATTCATATTTTTCTTTTTGGATTGGTTCATTCACATGGATATGTTTTGCGAACTGCAGTCTATCGACATTTCAATTACGAGCACGTTAGTGACAGCTAGGCGTCAACCAAGTGTTCTTTTTTATCGGATTGCTTTGGATATTGAAATATAGAATGTGTTTCGTTTTATTTTTTTTGAATACTTTTATACTATATATTTGTCTAGATTACAATTAGTTGTCAAGATAGAATTTCCACGTCGGATACTATCCCTAATAATTATCATCTATCCTGTGACGAGGCATCCAGTATATGCTTGAACAAGATACCCATAAACTGAACTGACATAGTTATTTAAATAAATAATCCAAAGCAAAAAATAAACAAGTAAATAAAAATTTCAAGTTTCCGGCTATATATATCCGTGACACAGAAAGTTCCATTCGTGCCATATCAAAGAGAGTTCCCCTCTTTCCTTATTCTTCACCAACCATAATTATATATTAAGTTATATTCACTAAAACAGAAAAGAAAGATAATATTACAAATAATAAAAAAAATGGCTGGAATCGCATTCGGAAGATTTGACGACTCCTTTAGCTTTGCCACAATCAAGGCATACATCGCAGAGTTCATCTCCACCTTGCTCTTCGTCTTCGCCGGCGTCGGCTCAGCCATCGCCTACAGTACGCTGATAATAATAATATTCAACAAACTTAAATTAGCTTTCACATCAATATTTCCATGCATGTACGTAAAACGAAATCTGAGTTCATCATATGTTACGCAGACAAGTTGACCGCCGACGCAGCCCTAGACCCATCTGGGCTCGTGGCCGTGGCCGTGTGCCATGGGTTCGCCCTATTCGTGGCGGTTGCGGTCGGTGCCAACATCTCGGGCGGGCACGTGAACCCTGCGGTTACGTTCGGCTTGGCCCTCGGCGGTCATATTACGATCCTCACCGGCATTTTCTATTGGGTCGCTCAGCTTCTCGGCTCCATCGTTGCGTGCCTACTGCTCAAAGTCGTCACTGGAGGACTGGTAAGTCGCGCACATTATGCTGGACTTCACCTAAAAGTCGTGTTTAGGCTGATTTCATTATTACCTAGTGTTAGGTCTGGGTTTGCTTTTCAGGGAAGATATGAAAATATAAAACACACTAGGCAAAGCAAAATAGTATTTGGTTGACTTTTCTCAATACAAATTAACTAAGAAGGTATCAAGATAGTTTAAGTAGGGTTGTTTTGGGACCTAATATAGCCTTTTTTTTATAAGCAAATGCCGCTAGATGTGTAGTTTTTGTAAATTAGTGGCATTGAGTTTCATACCCATGACTTCTCACGCTTTATTATCGTCTATTCTTTTTTATTAGGCTTTGGTTGAAATGTCATTAATTCAATTAATTTGGTCTTTGTATTGACCAATCATATTTCACTTACAATTAATAATTATTTTTGAAAAAATGTATACCCACGTTCATATTGTCAAAGCATCGAAGAGTAGCGAATTCTGAGTAGAATGAGTAAAAAAAATAAATCATAATATAAATAAATTTCTATTTCAATTTATTTGTTTATTTAATGTGTAGAGTTAGATTTTGCACATAGAGTGCGTAATGTTACTAGTTATTATTATTATTAGGATTTAGGTTTCAAACCTTAGATTTTTACCTGCGTTGATTTTATAATTATTTTCATATGTTCCGTAGGCTATCCCGACCCATGGGGTGGCCTCGGGCGTGGGAGCGATCCAAGGTGTGGTGATGGAGATAGTAATCACCTTTGCCTTAGTCTACACAGTCTACGCCACCGCGGCCGACCCTAAGAAGGGATCGTTGGGCACGATTGCGCCTATTGCGATTGGGTTCATCGTCGGGGCGAACATTTTAGCCGCGGGTCCGTTCTCGGGGGGGTCGATGAACCCGGCCCGATCGTTCGGCCCGGCGGTGGTCAGCGGGGACTTTTCGGGCAATTGGATCTATTGGGTCGGCCCGCTCGTCGGCGGCGGGCTCGCCGGGCTTGTCTATAGCAACGTGTTTATTGACCGCGAGCAACATGAACCACTTGCTAGCAGCGACTTTTAATTTATTGAGTTCGATTTTTTCGAACTGTTTACTGTAAGTTTCTCGTTGGTTCGAGTACGAGGATTGAACTTGTGTTATTTTATGTTTTTTTTTTGTTCTTTTTTTTTTTTGTGATTTGTGGTTATTATCCATGTGGTCTGAATTGCGTGTCGCGTCGTTGCTTTTATGGACAAAATCGTAGAATGAAAGTGGTTGAAGACTTTAATCATTATTTGCCGTCTTTTTGCAATGATTGATGATTATTATGTATTTTCAAACATTAGTAGAAGTCCGAAGATAAGATACCATACACTATGCTAATAGTACCATGTAAATAACGAATTGAAGAAGCTGACCAAACATAAAATAGAACTTATTACAAATATCATAGGTAGTGTTGACTGTTGTATTATATCAAATCGTTGTTTTGAGGAGTTATTCATAGGATTCGTTTTCACAGTTTTGAGATCATTGGCTCAACAAGCCCAAATTAGATGTAATAAAAATAACTGGCCCAGAAAGCCCAAATAATTGTACGAAAAAAGAATTCGCCCACCGTGGGGCTCGAACCCACGACCACAAGGTTAAGAGCCTTGCGCTCTACCGACTGAGCTAGACGGGCATTTGGTTATTATGTGCTCTCTTGATTTTACGAAGCTTTATCTACTGTTAAAAAAGGCCCGATTTAAGAGCCCAATACATATTATCGCAGATGTATGGCCCATTTGATGTCGATCACAAAATTTAAGAAACTCGAGTTAATGAATAATGTATTTCCAATGCATCATATATTGATTCGGTCAAAAGTCGAAGTGAAAAGGAAATAAATGGTTCATTTAATAGTTTAGAAGAGATTTGTAGAAAAAAGGATTATGCGATTCTATAAAGTTCCAAATATACAGAAAAAGGAAAACCCTTCTTAAAGCAGGAGCTGAAAAGGTTAGCGACACAAGGTATCCTCATGTCACATATAAAATAAAAACATAAAGCTGTTTGTTCCTATTACAGTGTTTGTATATATTGGTTGCATTTTCAGTGCACGTTGCTCCAGAAAGTTGGTGGTTTGTTTCTTGAGTAACTTTTAAGAAACAATTAAGAAATTGATTATCTGTAGACATAATCCTTTTTTAAGTACGTGCCTATATATCGCTATTTACAACTTTCTTTTTCTAACTCTTTCTTGAAATCTGTAAAAATGTTTTCATTTGACTGAGAAGGGGAATGATTGTGCTTTGTTTCTCAATGATAATACTTGGGAGCTTCTGTTTCTTACATGATTATTATGCATCTTTTCAACCTCGTGATCGTGCCTGTAAATCCTGGTTATAATTATGTTTAAAATGCAGTAAAAATCAAGTCTTTATCTTTAAGCAATAGTTTCTGCTATTTCTTATATTATTTTTTAAATCTGGGATGTTTCTGTGATGCCCTTTTGTCTTGTAATACAGTAGCTCACGAGGTTGTGTCAGACTCAGAGAGAGGTAATATTCAAAAAAAAAAAATTGAAATAATGTGAGATGAAATAATGAAATAACAATAAAAAAAGGGACTATTTTAAGGTTGTATATCCTTTCCAATCGTAGCAGTGTGTCTCATTTTTCAATTTAAATACTGTCGCTGGCTCGCCTTCTTCTCTCATTGCCTGAACTTTGGTTCAAATTAAACTCTTTTCTGATCGATCGCAAAAGCTGTTATCGTCTTTTGCAGTATTCCCTTAATTCTTTCATCGTCGTGAAACTGAAGCTTTGCAAGAACACACACACACACACACACATGGGAAAAGCCACGAGGTGGATAAGAGGTTTATTCGGTGTAAAGAAAGGCAAAGAAAACGTCGAAAGCAAACAGAATAATGGCGAAAGTGAGAAAAAGAGACGGAGCTTTACGAAACCCGCCGGGAAAGACAACCCATTTAATGAGATTCCGGCGAATATTCCGGCGACGGCCGATACAGCATGGATGAGATCTTACATCGCTGCCCCTGAAAAGGAAAACGACCACCACGCCATGGCGGTGGCTGCTGCCACCGCAGCTGCGGCGGACGCGGCGGTGAAGGCAGCTCAGGCGGCGGCGGTGGTGGTGAGGCTGACCAGCCATGGAAGAACGGCGTTGCTCATTGGCGCGGCTGAGAAAACGTCTGCCGTGAAGATTCAGTCAATGTTCAGAGGCTATTTGGTACGTGGAACGTTCTCAAATTTAATTAATATATATTTAAATACAGTTTGAAATTTGAAACGTTTTGGTAAATGAAGTTTGCTAAAAATAGATGTTATATTTAACACATGGCGATCAAATCTGATTTCGTTTCAACAAATATTTCTTATAGGCAAGAAAAGCATTAAGAGCCTTAAAATGTCTGGTGAAACTACAAGCCCTTGTAAGAGGCTACATTGTCCGAAAAAGAGCAGCTGCAACTCTACACAGCATGCAAGCTCTCTTTCGGGCCCAAGCCTCGGCCCGATTGCGAAGAGCCCGTCACTCCGTACACGAGATTAGAGCCCGAAAATCCATCGTAAGCATTTTATTTAATTTCCATTTTTGTTACATAGATGAAGTGAAGACTTAACGCAGCATTATATTTCAAATGTTTTAGGAGAGTTTCGAAAGGGATATACACAGGAAAAGGCTCTCAGCTTCCTACGAACCTAACTATTACATGTTCGAGGAAAGCCCGAAAATAGTCGAAGTCGACACATGTAATGGTTTGAGGCCAAGAAGAATAAGCGCTGACAACACACACGAATATCGCCTCAAGCATAATTATTACCATATGATTCCTTCTTCGCCGCTTATTACCACAGGCCCAAACCCTAATCGCATCAAAATTCCCGATGAAGGCCGAGATTGGGGATTTATCGAAGAAGATTATAATGCGCAACTGCTCAAAGCACGCCGAGGTTCGCCTTCGCTGGTCGGGGAAACATCTTGCCTATTTCGACGGCTAAAAGCGTGAATGGGGATTGTTATTTGTACGATTGTACAAATTGCTGTCCTAATTACATGACGAACACGCAGTCGTTTAAGGCGAAATCGAGGTCTTACAGCGCTCCCAAGCAAAGGCCCGAGCCGTTTGTTTCGAAGAAGAGGCTTCCATTGAGTGAGATAATGGCTTCGAGGAGTAGTTTCAGTGGTGTTAGAATGAATCAGCAGAGACAAGTTATTGATGAAGTGTTTGAATGTTAGATTTAATGATGATGATGGTTTAGCAGTGGATTAAGAGAGTTGAAATAAATGTTTAATGTTTCTTTTTTTTTTTACGTGTGAGCAACGGAATTTGGTGTATTGTTCTCAGTTTTTTTTTTTTTTTTTATATATTTCGAGTGGTGTGGAATTCTATATTTTCTTGATATGTATATTCTCAGATATGATTGGTGAGTTACATGTCGGGATTAGGGTTTTGATTAGACTTGGGAGATATTATCTCTCTTGAAAAAAGGTAAATTGGGTTGCATCATCATCTATGTGATTTTTCTTGAAATTCACTAAATCTGTGAAAAGGACATTAATGTAAGGTTGTCTTTGGTGATAGTGATGTCCTTTGACTGCATCACATCTCAATAGATAGCACAATCTATCAATTCAAGCAATCACATTTTCTCTTTCTTTCTTTTTCTTGGGATAATACGCTATGTGATTGGGTGGTCCACTGCCTAATATGGCTGATGATACCGTAATTCCACTAATCGATATTTGTTATAATAATTATTGAAAATCCAAGCAAACAATATATAAAGAGCATCGATACACCAAACAACAAAAGTTAATTACGTATATCAAGGACTTTAGAAATATTATTTAGAATATAGTCGCTTTCTTTCAATTTTTGGAATTTGGAGGTGACCAGATCATGAAAGTAAATAAGAACGAAGTATTAACAAATGGTAATTATTCATCGTTCTTAAATACAAATATGCATTTATGGAAATGCATTGACTTTAGAATGAAAAAAAAAAAAAACCAAGATTCGATAGGAAATTTGAAATGTAACGGTCTTGCGTTATATTTTAGTAATACATAGGGCATTCATTACAAATCTAGACTTCTGTAGACTATAATAAAAACGAATTCGTTTTGCTGAATTTCATAATGGGGTTTCGATTCAAGTCCCTACTTTGACCTTTTGTTCCAATACGAATTAATAAATAAATAAAACAAACAATTCAAAGGAATAAATGACCCGCAAAAAATATATTTGGGCTGGATCCAATTTGAAGAGGCAAATGTTATGTCATATTTGTTTTGGGTTCTTCAATTCTTTTGTTTATCTACTACTAATCGACGTGATTTATTTCATATTTGCATCTTCAAAAGAATACATTCAGCATATCAATTTATTTAGGGCATGGTTTTTTCTGTTATTTGATTACAGTGTTCGGAAATTGATGAGAAAAATATTCCGGGAATTTTTGCGTAAAATCCCCATCAGATTCAAAATGTTCATACTATTTTCTCCTAAACTCATTCATACAGTCAACATTCAGAAATCATTCATACATAACATACGCAGTCTATTGCAGAGCTCAGCTCAGTCTCCAGCAATGTACGTAAGAAAGTGACTACTAATAAAAGGTTTTCGAATAACGGCTCTATTCGTATCAAGAAGTTGGAGGAGATGCAGAGCAAGTGAGCAGATGAGATTTGTATTTCTCAAGTTCCTTTATCACCTCCTCTTCTTGCCGGTAAATTAGGTCGATCATTCGCCAAATCTGCACACAAACGACCAAATGAACGAATATAATTAGAGTTGTAAGTTGACGGAAATGCAAAGGATGAAAGTAATTTGTTCGTAGATGGCATGCAAAATTACCTGCAATGTACCTCCACCGCCAGTTTTTTCTCCATCCTCAGAGACGCTAACAATCGTCCAAGGATCAGCCGCGTTTCAGTGAAAGTCGACAACCTTATCCCTGTAATATCGTTAGCGGGAAGAAAAAAGCAGCCTAAGTTTTTTGGACTGAGGATAGAAAAATAAGGTAAAGGCTGATCCAAATTCCAATTACCTGTGTCCTGCATGTCGAAAGAATAACCCAGGAGGATATTTTGAATCTCCAACTCCACCATGGTTCTCCACCTTCCCAATCTACGCAGAGAAACAATGTTAAAGAAAAGTGTGTGAAGCATTTGCAAATTTTCCGATCACAAGTCACATAGGATGCAAATATCTCAGCATTTATCATGCTTTTAGTAACTACTAGGTCACACTTAGGAAGTATTCTACTAACACCACATGGGTTTACCTTTGAATGATCCCAAATGTTCAGGATGCCGTCCTCAGCAGCACTACCAAAGACAGATGATGTCGATGGAGACCACTGGAAACTTATATGTGAGATTTCCACTAAGTGTATTTTGCTAAGGAGAGAAGGGAAAAAGAAAATATAACAAAATATGCAAGTCCTGAGCTCCAATACCTGGACACATAATACAGCAGCACTATGGCATTCAAATATGTGAACAGGCGATCCAACTTCACCAGAGACAAGTTTTCGGCGGTCAAACATGTGAATGGTATTATCAGCAGATCTAAAAGATGCAGAAAGAAATTTAACTGAATCGAATGGATGACAGGATAGAACAAGAACTCAAGCAGAACTAAAATCTGATACAAATATATGACTTCAAGCCACAAATACCCTGTCAGAATCAAATTCACATCATGCGGATTCCAATCAACACAATGAATATCAGCATTATGCGCCTTTTCAACCTGTGATCAAGGTTGTAAAAAGCGCTAGGCGCTATCTAGGCGCCCGAGGGGGCCTAGCGCCTAGGCCGTCTAGGCGGGGCCTAGGCGGTTTCTAGGCGGAAATTATACGGTTCGCCTATTTTTCCATCAATATATCAAAACATTCAACACTTCAAAACAATACAACATCAATGTTGCTCAAAATACTTCAATACAACAACAAAAACAAGATTTTGCCATTTAAACAAAAAGAAGTCAAAATATCACGAAATAATATCGATTTCATCCACGAGGAACACCTTTAGTAGTCCAACCGACATTTCCCCTGCAATTTACACAGAGAAATAGCGAAACAATTAATCGATGTCAAGAAACAACAATGATATAGATTATTTTTACGTACCTCCCACTTAATCCTCGTTCACCTCCTCATCTTCAGATTCGAAATCGTCATCATACAATTCCCTTATTGTTCGATACTTCACACTTCTAAACTCATCTACCTCTTCATGTCCATCCTCTGCCACATCATCATCACTAATTTCATCAATTCCATGGACAATCCATTCTTGTGCGGTAGATGCATCATAGGATGATAACACATCAACATCACTTTTATCTTTTTCTCTTTTTTGTGTACTCAACAACCTTGCATTAAATTGGATAAATACAAGGTTATTGAGTAGAGTTGCATTAAGCCTATTCCTCTTCTTGGTATGAACCTTCAAAACATTAAACAAGTTACAAAATAGTATAAAAAGTATCAAGTAATATAACATTATTAATTGTGATAAGTACACTAACCCCTTCAAAGGCACTCCAGTTTCTTTCGCAACCGGATGAACTAGTTGTCAATGAGAGGATTCTCATAGCCAAACTTCGAAGGTTTGGAGTTATTGAACCAAAAGTCGACCACCAAGTTACTACATAAATAAAACAAAAAAAGTACCATCACTACAAAAAAATTTTATTGTACAAATAAAAAAAAAATGTCAAAAATGTACCTGGATCAAAGTTGTTGTCGTTAGAGAGGCATCTAGATGCTACATTTGACCTTCCAAAAATTGAACTTTTCTCTTTGTAGATAGGAAGCTCATCCAACAAAATCTTATTTTGCATAACATCATCTCCAGGAAATAAAACATCCATGCAATCCATCACACCCATCGAGACCTCATTTTTGAATTGAATGAGAGGATCCTTGTAATGATAGTATGGATTCAACAAATAAGCCATCAAATGCAAAGGACAATCAAGTCTTCCTTTCATTTTCTGATCGATAACTTCAATGATTGACTCATAATTGCTCAAAATGTTATTTTGAGAAACCTTGATCTCTTCCTTTGCCCGAATAAGCTCACCGTATAAAAAGCCCATGGATGGTTTTCTATCAGAATCAACAATCCGAAGTACTTTGATTAAAGGCGTGAACACTTGTAGGCAAGACGTCACACCATTCCAAAAACCCAAACTCATGACTGTTGTGTAAGCCTCCTTTCCTTTCCCGGTCTTTGAAAATTTACATTCTTCCCACTCAGAACTTCCAAACATCATCTTCAACTCAGATTTTTTTTCCATCAAACTTTGTAGAGTAAGAAATGCTGAAGCAAATCGTGTCACCCCCGGCCTCACAATGTCCTTCTTTTTTGTATGTACTCTCATCATCGCTAAGACTTTGTGGTGTGCATAAAGAAAAATAGTCAATGTCTTCGCTTGATCAATGACATTCTTGAACCTTTTCTGTTTCCCAATAGCTTCAAGCATGAGATTCATCGTGTGAGCAGCACATGAAGTCCAAAAGATTGTTGGCCTCTTATCTTTTAATAACTTTGAGGCACCAATATTGTTCGACGCATTGTCAGTAACAACTTGAACAACATTTTCAGGGCCAACTTCCTCAATGCACTTATCCACATACTCAAATATGACTTGACTTGTGTGTGCAATATTTGAAAAATCATTAGAAGATAGAAAAACTGTACCTAAACGAGAATTGACGCATAGGTTCATGATGCTCCTCCTCTTTCTATCACTCCAAGCATCTGTCATAATTGAGCATCCATTTATCTTCCACTCTTCTTCATGCATCTTCAACAAACTCTTAGTTTTATCAACTGCTTTCCTTAACATTGGTACTGTCAAATCATATCTTGTCGGTGGCGAAAATCCGGGTCCAAAATTGACCAATAGCTTCCACCATCAATTTAAAGCTATCTAGCTCAATAGCATTAAATGAAATACCTGCTTCATAAACCCAATCACCAACATAATCTCGTACAGTCTCCATTCTTTGTTTGAAAAGTGCTTCATTGATGTTTTGCTCTCGTAACTTAGTCTTACTACAAACTATAGAAGTCTCTGGACTAATGGCACTAGCAAACTTATCCATGGGACCAAGAGAACGGGGCGATTTCAATTGCCCAAGAGACTCATGTAGTTGATCTCGAAGAGCATCCTCTTCATTAGAGTCATTGCGAATATTGACTTGCGATCTCAATTCTTCACTTTCCTCCTTCTTCTTTTTCTTCTTAAGTTTTGCGTCGTTGATAGCGTTTCTACAAATAACTTGATCTTCTTTAGAAGCTTTTGAGCATGGAGCAACATTCCCGGATATATGTGCTATGTGTTCCTTGATTCTGTAAACTCCTCCACTAATCACCTTACCACATTTGAGGCATTTTACTTTGTCCATGTTCTTTGCATCTACTAGCATGCCATAATCCCATCCAACATCGTTTGATTTCCGTTTTAGAATAGACGGAACACTAGATGGTTGAGAAACACTTTGAGAAGCACCACTTGAGGCTGCCATGTATGAAATGAGGGCTGTGGCAAAGAGATAATTTAATATAAATCAACCGTAACATCCAATGTACACTAAATAGTTAATACCCATAGCCATAAATGCATAAATTGAGCCCACAATTTTGTCCCTCCATAGCACAACAGCTCGACATTCACTACCATGAATTGGGAATGTTAGATCTTACCTTAGGAGCTGTGTTACGGCCGGCAACAAGGGACGGTGGCGGCTCGATGCGGCAGGTGGTGGCACGATGCGGCAGGTGGCGGACGAGGAGTGGAGGAAGGAGCTGGTGCCTGGTGCGTTTGGAGAAAGGATGCGGCAGTTTAGTTTAGGGTAAATCTGTTCTTTTCTGAAATTCTTCTCGTTTGAACGTTGATATCTCATTTTCTTTATTAATTTTGTTTCTTAAATGGGCCTTTTAAGCTTCTTTTTTCATTTGAATTTTTTTTTTATATGGGCCGATTAATCGGCCCAAAACTCGGTCTGTACGCCGATTAGGCGGTCCAGGCGCCGATTAATCGGCCAGAACGATTTTTACAGGCGATTTACCACTATTCGCCTCGGTGGCCGGCGCCTAACGCCTAGGCGGCGCCTAGGCGGCCGCCTAGGCCGCATTTTACAACATTGATTTGAATACGAGTTGAAATCACGTGATTTCTATATGCCTTTTTATTAAATCTATTACATCATTGCATTGAAAGCTTGGAGGTAGGCATTAGTACAATAAGCAATGAGTGATGGTTAATGCATATTACAAGTTCCCGTTTTGAAATGTTTTTGGATGACGAATACTTCAATTTTAACACAAGCCCACAATCAATGGTTAGTGATTATATTAAGATATTTATTTAATTTTTATTCGATGTTCTATTAACAATATGGATAGTGCCATGTAATGATTTATGAAAGGGACATTGAAACCGTCCTTTCGAGTTTCGTGTACGACGATTAACGTTTTATGTAGTGCAACATTAAATTCACAAAGCAATCATTATTAATCAACTATAGGCTTTTGTTTAAGGTAATCTTGAAATGGATTGTTCTCCCAATCATTATAAGATTACCACATTTTTTTATGTAAAGTGTGTGTTATGCTTCTAAATAATCATTTCGATACGTACGCGTCACGAGAACTGATCGAAATAGTAATGAAAAAAAAATAAAGAAATCACGAGAACGAAGACTAATATATAGTCACAAGCAGCCTGTGTAAAAATTATCAAGAATCAAAAGTATAATTACAAGAACCACTAATTTTAAATAATAAAAAATATTTCTAAAAACATAGCCTTTACCAGATTTTTTATTCAATGGTCAAGTGCATTTTTATAGTCGAATTACAATTTAGGATTGTTCCATAGTCGATGATAAAGTTCGAATTCGACTAATGATGATATATAGTTGATAGAAGAACACAATAAAAGAACAAAAAATAGGACGCACACAAATTGGGTCGAGCACATAAAATTATTGGGCTAATTTGAATATCTCGAAAAATTTCGACCCCGAAAATAAAGGCCCCATTTAACTGCCATTACACGGCCCTGTCTGCGTGTTGGATTGAGATTATGTAATTGTCGTTTATTACTTTTGTGCCACTAGATATTAGAAAATTGACAGATTAACCCACAACTCATCAAATATAAAATTATATTGGGCGTAGGGTTTTTGCAGATTGGATGAAGAACATGCGTTTCTGTGGACACTCAACAGATGTAGTGATGAGACTAAGGTTGTAAAAAGCGCTAGGCGCTATCTAGGCGCCCGAGGGGGCCTAGCGCCTAGGCCGTCGGGGGCCGAGGCGGTTTCGTTTCTAGGCGGAAATTATACGGTTCGCCTATTTTTCCATCAATATATCAAAACATTCAACACTTCAAAACAATACAACATCAATGTTGCTCAAAATACTTCAATACAACAACAAAAACAAGATTTTGCCATTTAAACAAAAAGAAGTCAAAATATCACGAAATAATATCGATTTCATCCACGAGGAACACCTTTAGTAGTCCAACCGACATTTCCCCTGCAATTTACACAGAGAAATAGCGAAACAATTAATCGATGTCAAGAAACAACAATGATATAGATTATTTTTACGTACCTCCCACTTAATCCTCGTTCACCTCCTCATCTTCAGATTCGAAATCGTCATCATACAATTCCCTTATTGTTCGATACTTCACACTTCTAAACTCATCTACCTCTTCATGTCCATCCTCTGCCACATCATCATCACTAATTTCATCAATTCCATTGACAATCCATTCTTGTGCGGTAGATGCATCATAGGATGATAACACATCAACATCACTTTTATCTTTTTCTCTTTTTTGTGTACTCAACAACCTTGCATTAAATTGGATAAATACAAGGTTATTGAGTAGAGTTGCATTAAGCCTATTTCTCTTCTTGGTATGAACCTTCAAAACATTAAACAAGTTACAAAATAGTATAAAAAGTATCAAGTAATATAACATTATTAATTGTGATAAGTACACTAACCCCTTCAAAGGCACTCCAGTTTCTTTCGCAACCGGATGAACTAGTTGTCAATGAGAGGATTCTCATAGCCAAACTTCGAAGGTTTGGAGTTATTGAACCAAAAGTCGACCACCAAGTTACTACATAAATAAAACAAAACAAAAGTACCATCACTACAAAAAATTTTATTGTACAAATAAAAAAAATAATGTCAAAAATGTACCTGGATCAAAGTTGTTGTCGTTAGAGAGGCATCTAGATGCTACATTTGACCTTCCAAAAATTGAACTTTTCTCTTTGTAGATAGGAAGCTCATCCAACAAAATCTTATTTTGCATAACATCATCTCCAGGAAATAAAACATCCATGCAATCCATCACACCCATCGAGACCTCATTTTTGAATTGAATGAGAGGATCCTTGTAATGATAGTATGGATTCAACAAATAAGCCATCAAATGCAAAGGACAATCAAGTCTTCCTTTCATTTTCTGATCGATAACTTCAATGATTGACTCATAATTGCTCAAAATGTTATTTTGAGAAACCTTGATCTCTTCCTTTGCCCGAATAAGCTCACCGTATAAAAAGCCCATGGATGGTTTTCTATCAGAATCAACAATCCGAAGTACTTTGATTAAAGGCGTGAACACTTGTAGGCAAGACGTCACACCATTCCAAAAACCCAAACTCATGACTGTTGTGTAAGCCTCCTTTCCTTTCCCGGTCTTTGAAAATTTACATTCTTCCCACTCAGAACTTCCAAACATCATCTTCAACTCAGATTTTTTTTCCATCAAACTTTGTAGAGTAAGAAATGCTGAAGCAAATCGTGTCACCCCCGGCCTCACAATGTCCTTCTTTTTTGTATGTACTCTCATCATCGCTAAGACTTTGTGGTGTGCATAAAGAAAAATAGTCAATGTCTTCGCTTGATCAATGACATTCTTGAACCTTTTCTGTTTCCCAATAGCTTCAAGCATGAGATTCATCGTGTGAGCAGCACATGAAGTCCAAAAGATTGTTGGCCTCTTATCTTTTAATAACTTTGAGGCACCAATATTGTTCGACGCATTGTCAGTAACAACTTGAACAACATTTTCAGGGCCAACTTCCTCAATGCACTTATCCACATACTCAAATATGACTTGACTTGTGTGTGCAATATTTGAAAAATCATTAGAAGATAGAAAAACTGTACCTAAACGAGAATTGACGCATAGGTTCATGATGCTCCTCCTCTTTCTATCACTCCAAGCATCTGTCATAATTGAGCATCCATTTATCTTCCACTCTTCTTCATGCATCTTCAACAAACTCTTAGTTTTATCAACTGCTTTCCTTAACATTGGTACTGTCAAATCATATCTTGTCGGTGGCGAAAATCCGGGTCCAAATTGACCAATAGCTTCCACCATCAATTTAAAGCTATCTAGCTCAATAGCATTAAATGAAATACCTGCTTCATAAACCCAATCACCAACATAATCTCGTACAGTCTCCATTCTTTGTTTGAAAAGTGCTTCATTGATGTTTTGCTCTCGTAACTTAGTCTTACTACAAACTATAGAAGTCTCTGGACTAATGGCACTAGCAAACTTATCCATGGGACCAAGAGAACGGGGCGATTTCAATTGCCCAAGAGACTCATGTAGTTGATCTCGAAGAGCATCCTCTTCATTAGAGTCATTGCGAATATTGACTTGCGATCTCAATTCTTCACTTTCCTCCTTCTTCTTTTTCTTCTTAAGTTTTGCGTCGTTGATAGCGTTTCTACAAATAACTTGATCTTCTTTAGAAGCTTTTGAGCATGGAGCAACATTCCCGGATATATGTGCTATGTGTTCCTTGATTCTGTAAACTCCTCCACTAATCACCTTACCACATTTGAGGCATTTTACTTTGTCCATGTTCTTTGCATCTACTAGCATGCCATAATCCCATCCAACATCGTTTGATTTCCGTTTTAGAATAGACGGAACACTAGATGGTTGAGAAACACTTTGAGAAGCACCACTTGAGGCTGCCATGTATGAAATGAGGGCTGTGGCAAGAGATAATTTAATATAAATCAACCGTAACATCCAATGTACACTAAATAGTTAATACCCATAGCCATAAATGCATAAATTGAGCCCACAATTTTGTCCCTCCATAGCACAACAGCTCGACATTCACTACCATGAATTGGGAATGTTAGATCTTACCTTAGGAGCTGTGTTACGGCCGGCAACAAGGGACGGTGGCGGCTCGATGCGGCAGGGGTGGCACGATGCGGCAGGTGGCGGACGAGGAGTGGAGGAAGGAGCTGGTGCCTGGTGCGTTTGGAGAAAGGATGCGGCAGTTTAGTTTAGGGTAAATCTGTTCTTTTCTGAAATTCTTCTCGTTTGAACGTTGATATCTCATTTTCTTTATTAATTTTGTTTCTTAAATGGGCCTTTTAAGCTTCTTTTTCATTTGAATTTTTTTTTATATGGGCCGATTAATCGGCCCAAAACTCGGTCTGTACGCCGATTAGGCGGTCCAGGCGCCGATTAATCGGCCAGAACGATTTTTACAGGCGATTTACCACTATTCGCCTCGGTGGCCGGCGCCTAACGCCTAGGCGGCGCCTAGGCGGGCGCCTAGGCCGCATTTTACAACATTGATTTGAATACGAGTTGAAATCACGTGATTTCTATATGCCTTTTTATTAAATCTATTACATCATTGCATTGAAAGCTTGGAGGTAGGCATTAGTACAATAAGCAATGAGTGATGGTTAATGCCATATTACAAGTTCCCGTTTTGAAATGTTTTTGGATGACGAATACTTCAATTTAACACAAGCCCACAATCAATGGTTAGTGATTATATTAAGATATTTATTTAATTTTTATTCGATGTTCTATTAACAATATGGATAGTGCCATGTAATGATTTATGAAAGGGACATTGAAACCGTCCTTTCGAGTTTCGTGTACGACGATTAACGTTTTATGTAGTGCAACATTAAATTCACAAAGCAATCATTATTAATCAACTATAGGCTTTTGTTTAAGGTAATCTTGAAATGGATTGTTCTCCCAATCATTATAAGATTACCACATTTTTTTATGTAAAGTGTGTGTTATGCTTCTAAATAATCATTTCGATACGTACGCGTCACGAGAACTGATCGAAATAGTAATGAAAAAAAAATAAAGAAATCACGAGAACGAAGACTAATATATAGTCACAAGCAGCCTGTGTAAAAATTATCAAGAATCAAAAGTATAATTACAAGAACCACTAATTTTAAATAATAAAAATATTTCTAAAACATAGCCTTACCAGATTTTTTATTCAATGGTCAAGTGCATTTTTATAGTCGAATTACAATTTAGGATTGTTCCATAGTCGATGATAAAGTTCGAATTCGACTAATGATGATATATAGTTGATAGAAGAACACAATAAAGAACAAAAAATAGGACGCACACAAATTGGGTCGAGCACATAAAATTATTGGGCTAATTTGAATATCTCGAAAAATTTCGACCCCGAAAATAAAGGCCCCATTTAACTGCCATTACACGGCCCTGTCTGCGTGTTGGATTGAGATTATGTAATTGTCGTTTATTACTTTTGTGCCACTAGATATTAGAAAATTGACAGATTAACCCACAACTCATCAAATATAAAATTATATTGGGCGTAGGGTTTTTGCAGATTGGATGAAGAACATGCGTTTCTGTGGACACTCAACAGATGTAGTGATGAGACTAAGGTTGTAAAAAGCGCTAGGCGCTATCTAGGCGCCCGAGGGGGCCCTAGCGCCTAGGCCGTCTAGGCGGGCCTAGGCGGTTTCTAGGCGGGGAAATTATACGGTTCGCCTATTTTTCCATCAATATATCAAAACATTCAACACTTCAAAACAATACAACATCAATGTTGCTCAAAATACTTCAATACAACAACAAAAACAAGATTTTGGCCATTTAAACAAAAAGAAGTCAAAATATCACGATAATATCGATTTCATCCACGAGGAACACCTTTAGTAGTCCAACCGACATTTCCCCTGCAATTTACACAGAGAAATAGCGAAACAATTAATCGATGTCAAGAACAACAATGATATAGATTATTTTTACGTACTCCCACTTAATCCTCGTTCACCTCCTCATCTTCAGATTCGAAATCGTCATCATACAATTCCCTTATTGTTCGATACTTCACACTTCTAAACTCATCTACCTCTTCATGTGGAAAATTGGATTATTATGTGGAAAATGAGTGCATGTACTCTAAAGATTATGAGAAACCAATGTTTATGTTAACCTTAACAGCTGGAGTTGTGCCACTTCTTGTATCCCACAGCATCAGGCAAGAATCATCACCCACACTGCAGAATTCCTGAGCACTGTATAACAAGTATGAGAGACAAGATTAACTTTTGGCCAAAAGAAAAAGACATTCAACAAGTGATCTATATCATACTTTAGATCATGTCTGGAATTATAAATCATTGTGCTGCTTGAAATAGTACAAAATTACAAGCATCTCACAACCTTGAAGGATTAAACTGGACATCTTCGACTGTATCTCCATGCCCTTGGAAAATTCCTCGAGCTTGAACAGATGGTCCATTGCCAGCTTTACCACCATTTGGTCCACCACCTTTAGAACCAGGAGATTTTACAGGGTCCGAAGCGAGAGACGATACATGGTCATGGATGCTCCATAAAACCACGGATTTGTCCTTACCTGCAAAAGTTTCCACCATCCGCAGCATGATGATAACTAGAAGAAACAGCTTCAATACATGGAAAACATACACAACCACCCATTCCACAATATATAGATAGATACAGAACAAACAGAGAGAGAAGGGGTTTATTCAACCTCCAGAGAGTACAAAGGGCTCCGTAGGACTCAAGGCTAGGGCAAATTCTGCATTTTCTTGATGTCCAGTCAATACCTGCAATATATTTGACGTTCAATCAATATAAAAGTGATAATATCTAAATGGAGGGATAAGCAATATAGGTACAATTTGGGTCGAGATAAATGAGAAATCACAAAGGGTAAGAAGTTATTTGAGAGCATACAAGGTCTGGAACTGACGGTGAAACCCCCAGTACGGGTTGGCGATTAGGTTGACTCTCCACGTCCCAAATGAGAACCTAGCAGCTCGAAGAACGATCAGTCAACTCATGGAGTAACAATGCATTTTATGAACAAATGTTCACGGGAGGGAAAATTCGAACTCTGTAATTTCTTACATCAGGACTGTCAGTGTGAGTAGCCACAATGTTGCTATTCTGTGGAAGTTCCCTGATTCTGTTTACCTGCAATTGCAAACACCATATGCGTTCCAGATGATTGCCAAGCAAAATTATGAATATAAAACTTAATATGTTTAAAGCTCGCCATGGACTTGTATTATCCCACTTTTCATGCTCTTTTTTTTAAACGCGCAAAATGTATAAACACGCACAAATAGGTGACAAGAAAGATACCTCGCCCGGATGTATGATGGTCTTATATTTCTTTACAAAAGGCGACCGAGACTCTTCATTGAACTGGAATATTGTAAAGAATGCAATGAGGAAAAAACAATAACATCCTGTGCTATATAGAGTTGCACGATCCAAATAACTGCCAACTTAAAAATGCAACAGATCGATGATGACCGTCAATGGATGTGTTATATAGATTCATAACCTGTGCTATGTGCTCCGCTGCAGCAACTCTGGATTTTACAACTTCAACATTTGCTATGACAAGTGTATTGGGAACACTACCATCTGTCTGAAGAGAAAAAAATGTTACTTTTGAACCCAAAGCATTATGTAGAGAATTCGCATTTTCAAATATTTATATAATCAGCTATGTAACAGATCGTTCCATTCTTTATATATCATCTCATCTATGAGGACAAACACATCGTACCTGTTCAGACAGGTATAGGCGCTGGCGGTTCTTGTAAGTAGCATGCTCAACTTGCGGACCCCATCTGAATGCCACAGAAGTTTTCACAATTTTTAGCACAGCGTTTGATGAAGTAATGTAAAACCACAGGTGAACCAAGAAATCTTGTCTTCACATGCATTACCAGCACACCATCTACACCCAAACTCCTCAAATGATTATTTCGGAAAAAAAAAATCAAAAGCTAAAAGATGCGGTAAACTGACAGAAATGAAAGAACGAGCTAGCTCAGTCAACGCAAATTCAAAAAAACCAACCGCAACAACAAAACCCTAGAGGCAACAGAAAAGAGGACACAAATGCACCTGCAAGAAAGCGAAGGCCAAACAAGGTTGTGATTAGCAAGCCAATCGTAGAGAACAGGGACAAGCGACTTCCATTGACCGTAGCGCTCGTCCACAGTACGATCCTTCATTTTCGATTGATGCGCGAGTGAGTGAGCTTCTCACCTGGGTTTATGTTGCTGACTCTAGTCCAATTTTGACGCTTTTGGGTTTTTGAGACTTTCACATTATTAAAATATTACCTCTATACCACTTAATACTTTCCAAAAATTAGTGGACACGTGGATTAAGAAATCACATTTTTTTCATATCATAGTACACTTTTAAGGAATGAAGAGAGAAAACTAATTAGTGGGCACGCAAATTAAGAAGATTTTTTTAAGATAAATGGTGTAATTAGTTTAATTATTGGAATAATTTTTTACCAAAAGTAAAAATGAGAAGAATTATGTAGGACGCCCGAAATAGAAAGATGGGAAGAAAATAAGCGAGACAGATACCCTTTTCGGCGTCCTATTTATAAATTATACGACGTTATATCACGAATATTGTCTATTTTAGTGAGCAGACTATTTTCAACTTACCTAATAAATGTAGATTTCGTGTGAAAAAAAATATATTAATGATTCATTTTTATCCTTATTTTCACAATTTTCATTTTGGAATTTAAAAAGAAAAGAAAAACTACACGATAACTTGTCAGGCCTATCTCTCATGGACAAATTAACTTCTCCATTTATAAAACTAGTTTTTTTTACCAAATGCACGGTATTAAATATATATAATATTATTTAATGGTAGAATATTAAATTATATATTAGAGTGGATAGTTATTGTACAACATGAGATAATGGGTAGTTTTTATTATTTATATTTTATTTATTATAATTAATTATATTTACCACGTGTCGCAATGAGAGCACTCCTACATTTGTTCTTCTATATATAAGATAAAGATAAGATTGGCTTCGGCCAAATTCAAAGAAAAAGAGAATTATGCAAAACCACACCGCAAACAAGTATATCACCAACCACCAACAACAGAAAGAAGAACGACGAAAAAAAATAAAAATTCAAAGAACTGTTGAGTTTTTTTTTTTTTAACAGCAGCACACTTCATCATAGAATAGAACCATTCATTCCTCAACGCTTACACAGATCAACCGAGTAAAGATCCACGTCAGCGCTTCTCCGAGGATTTCCTTCTCTCCTCGTACGGTAAATGAGCACAATTCTTCTGCTGATGCTCAAGACTTCATTGACTTCGTCGAATTCGTGTACTTAGGCTTATTAGTCAAACTCTGCTGCTCATCGACTGCCAAAAGGTTTCCTCCAAAGCCACAGTTGATGAATTCGAAATGCTGCTCTCATCAGTAGACAGTGATGTTCGAAGAATCTGACAACTCTTTGGAACTTTTGACGATACTCGCTTAGTAATAATGCCGTTTCGCCTTATTCTCACAGAATCATCATTTGGAAAAGATTGATCTTTGCATTTTGTAGAAGCTGCTCCATCGATCACCTTAGATTCCCAAGGCTTTGTAGCCATCCAACGTTCCAACCAGTTATCGTTCTTGCCCATCCTGGCCGGCGTTTTGACATTTTTCGATCGAGAAAACGAGTTGGGATTCTTCCTTAGCTGTCAGAAATCCATGGGAACATATGTAATAAGGTCTCAACTTCATTCGTTCATATAAATTCCACAGCGTTCTTAATAATGATATAACCTGCTGAGAAAGGGCGTAAGCAATAGCTCTTTCCCTCTTGACTGCGCCTTGGTGCTTCAGCTGAAGCTTAGACTGTACTTCTTCCACCGTTCCATGGCTAGAACACCACCCTTTCTGTAAATTTACAGCAGCATAAGGTTTATCTATCAAGCAATTTTTTTTTTCCTGTGTAATATAGCATCAAACCTCAGGTTTCTTTACATGATCCTCTGCTAGCCCAGTTTGAGTGCTGTGGGCCCTCACACGAGCTTGGGCTCGGGCGAGAGCCTCCACGCACCGAAGGGTCACGGCGGTTTGCTTTCTAACGAGCCGCCCTCGAACCATGGCTTGGAGTCTCACCAGTGCTTTCAAGGCCCTTAAAGCACGTTTTGCCTTTGCATACGAACTAAACATCAGAATTGATAAGTGCAGAAAAGAAGGGCTTTTTTTTTTTTTTTTTTTTTTTTACCAGAAAGGCACGGAAAACTGTCTGAATTCTAACAGCTGCCCATTCCCTACGGACAGCCATGAAGTCTTTGGGAGAAGCTTTGGACAGAGCTGACATGGCTGCGGCCACTTCGCCTTCGAACGTGAACGAATTAGAAGTGTCTGATTCCTCGGCCTCTGACCTGGCGGAGCCACCGCGTTTCAAGGGCTTTTCGGCGTCGGAGAATCCTTCAGATGAACTCCTCCACAGCTTCCATTGCTTGCCGTTGGAGACAGACTTCTCCTTGAACAAGCAAAGAAACCACAGATAAAAGATGATATAACTTTTGGATAAGTTCATGGAAATCAAAACGATGAAGCTCAGTCGATAAAGCACAAGAACAGCTGCGTAGATCGAACCGATGCAGAACAAATTAATTCAGCTTACTGGTTCATTTGCAGAAGGTTTTTTAAGGCCAATCAGTGATTTTATCCACTTCCCTGAAGCACCCATATCAGATAAGATAAATCTTCTTTTTTTCAAGAAACCGTGGTTAAAGCTTCGAAATCAGCTACGTTAAGACGAAATAGGAAGCTGAAGGGCTTCAATTTCACGAGAAATTGGAATTCATGGAACTCGGTTAAGGTGGCTTATACTTTAATGCAAATGGTGGAGCGGAGTTTTCTTTCACTTTAAAGATTGAATTTTTGAATACAGTAATATAGTGGTGGACTCAGAGAACATGGAAAGTGACAGCGGATAGTATACTCAGTGAGGACTTTATTACATGGTTTTGCTTCGACCTTGGAATATTACCAGACCCCTACATACAGGTTGTAGTCAAATTAAAGAAAGGCATAACATGGAATTTGTTCAACCAAAGGTTGGATTTTTCGAATGAAAGAAATTGATCATTTGGTCATCAATGTGTTCTTGTGGGACCCGTTTTTCAAACTAAATTTAAGAAAATATATTTAATTATCACTTTTTAAAATTACGGAATAAGGAGAAAAACAAAATAATTTACATTAGAATCTTCAGTATACAGTATACACTATACAGACAGAGAGCTCTAGCTGATTTAGGGTTTAAGCTCTCTCAGTAGCTGGTTTGTATTGGCAGTTCCCAACTATTTGAAAACAATTCTACGCTGGACCTTATTGGTTATTGCACCATGGATGTGGACATGGACGCTTCTCCCAGCTATCTTGACCCCGAAGATCTCGCCAGCAGAGAGCAATTTCGTCGATATGGGTATATCACTTCACATCGACCCTTCTTTTTGTATGTTTTGCGAGTGGGTCCATTTTCCTTCATTTGTGCGTAATGGAGCTAAAATTCACAGTAGGTATTTGTATTTTCATCTTGGCGTCGTTTAATTTTATGTTTGTTACTTACAAGAATTGCAATAAGCTGTCTGGTGTGGCTTTCCTGAAATGTGGGCATTGTTTTGGTGTTCTTTGAGGCGTTTACAAAGATTGCAATTTTTTTTTTTTTTTTCGGGAATGGGTTTTAGTCAGTGTTCATTCATTTCTTCGCTGGTTAAATAGGTGCAGGAAGACGAGATAATTAGTTCTTAGTTGCAGTGAGTTTGTATATAAGTCAGATTTTTTAGGCAAATGTTGTGTCGTTGCTAATACATATTGCTCTTAATAGTCACTGGAAACGTCACCCAAGTTCAAGCCTTTCACCAAACCATGATAATTCGTCGTCAAGATTTAGTAATGCTGCACTTTTTCTCGAGAATATAAAACGCGAGGTTGAGAGCCTCGAAACAGATTACGGGGGAACCCCACTTTCCAAGAAAAGGGCGGCAGTTGATAGTGATGAAGTTAAGGTTGAAGTTGATTCGGATATAGTACGTTGGAGTGGAAGAGAGTCCCTGAAAGTTTGCAAGCAGGAGGAGGATGAGCAAATGGAAAGTGCAGATACTACTTTTTCTCTGTTTGCAAATTTGCTGGATTCTGGTCTTCAAGGTGGCTTAGTTACTATAATTGGGTTTCATCTCTTGTTTTCATATTTATTATGAACAATATATTTTGGTGTTGATACTGAATACGGATTACCAAATTTGGGATCATGCTGAAAAGAAAAGTTTGAATTGCCCTGATCGTAGCTAATTGGTAATGATTTTATTTGGATGTCGCCGTGGTGCATTCCTTGTATTGTTGATGATAAATGCCTAAAAAATCAAAGATGTGATGGATTGTTTTCCTCGAGAGATTTGGGTGTTCTGTTTTCAATGAAACCATGCATGTTCAAGTTTCTAAATAAGGCACTATGAGATGTAAATGTAATGTGTTTGCTATTAAAAGAGACTCTTTTATATTAGGTTGCTGTTTGTGTACTGCAGGACTGATGCCTATACATGATCTGATACTACGATTTGAGAACTCTTGTCGCAATGTGTCTGAATCTCTTAGGTATGAGTTCAATCCACAAATACTCTTAGCTTGAATTTCATCAATTAGTTATGCGTTTGGAGAGGGAACAAATAAAACTGTCTCCGTCTCCTAATGTAATTGTAGTTGTTTGCGTGCGTGTAATTTGTGCGTCGATTAACAAGATAAGAAGCTTCAGCTTCTGAGTCAATCTGATCATGTAACTCTGTCTGCGTCTGCAGATTTGGAAATGAGAGATATAGAATTGTTGAGGATAAACTGATGAGGCAGAAGGCGAGGTTCTTGCTTGATGAAGCTGCTTCCTGGTCTCTATTGTGGTACCTTTATGGAAAAGGAAATATATAAGTTCTTACTTTTCAGGCAAATTGATAATTTTATTTTATTAACTCCAAGTGCTAGCTCCTCGGAATATAATTTTGCTCTTGGTGCTTTTTTTACAGTAAGCTTTGACCTTTGTGAATTTGAAATTTAATCCTTGTCATTTCTTTTCCTGCAGGGAATGAAGATCTCCCCGAAGATTTAATAATGGTGAAATAGTGTTCTCAATGTCTGATTTATGTCTAGATGTCTTATATATGTTTTCTGTCTGAGTCGATGGTATATCCTGATGCAAATATCATCAAAAATAGTTTCCTTTGAACAGTCGTGTTTTTATGACAGTTTCCGACGACTTCACATTTGGAGGCCTGCCAGTTTGTTACAGAGAATCATACGGCTCAATTATGCCTCAGGATTGTTCAATGGCTTGAAGGGTTAGCTTCCGTCGCTCTTGATTTGGATAGTAAGGTAATCTTGCTGCTAGTGATTTGTTGTAACGGTATAAGTTGACAAGACAAATGCTTCATAACCATAACGTCAGTAATTTCTAATTGGGAGGTGGTGTCGTTTGGGAATGGTATGGGTTTAACTGAATATTTTGAATTATGTTGGAAGCCAGAAGCATTAACTGCTGCAATGTTTTGGTCTTCAGGTCCGAGGATCTCATGTAGGAACATATCTCTCTAGCTCAGGGATTTGGCAACACACTCAGAGGCATCTGAAAAGAGGTGTCTCAAATTCAAAGACCGTTCAGCACTTGGATTTTGATGCTCCTACACGTGAGCATACTCAGCTACTGCCCGATGATAAAGTACTCAAACCAAAAACTTTCTGCATTGAATGAATACCTAACATTTAGCATATAAGGAGCTTTACTTGTGATAACCATTTCTTGGAACTGAGACAGCTTCAAATTTGAAGTGTAAAGATGAAAAGATCCCCTTTCTTAGTTTGTGTGCATCTTATTGTTTTACAACAGAAACACGATGAATCTCTCTTAGAGGATGTCTGGACTCTCGTGCGGGCTGGAAGGCTTGAAGAGGCTTGCAGCCTTTGCCGTTCTGCTGGACAGGTATGGATATATGTTCTGAAGTTTAAAGGATGGTCGCTGTTAAGTGCTTGCTGTTGTTGTGTCTCACACCTTTTATGACATACTTGCTGGTATAGCCATGGAGAGCTGCAAGTCTATCACCCTTTGGAGGCTTGAGTTTGTTCCCATCCCTTGAGGCCCTCAAGAAAAATGGCAAAAACAGGACTCTGCAGGCCATTGAGCTAGAGAGTGGACTTGGTCATCAGTGGCGTCTTTGGAAATGGGCATCCTACTGTACATCCGAAGTATGTAAAAAGAAATTCATTTGGATGATTCTATTATTGAAGTTGTGACATTATGCACTCTTGCTTTTCCTTGTATATTGTATAGTATTCACTTACTGTATCAGACTTTTAACTTTTTGTCCTTAACTGCATGAATGCTCAATTGTCTTGGTTTTCGGTCTCATTGAAGAAAATTGCTGAACAAGATGGTGGAAAGTATGAGTCAGCAGTCTATGCAGTTCAGTGCAGCAATCTAAAGCGCATTCTTCCAATTTGTACTGACTGGGAGGTAATTTACTATATTTCACAAAACATGAATATCCTGAATATAACATCTGCTTTTGGTTATAAGATTCATTTTATTTTACGCGATCAAAATTCATCAACAATTTAAGAATTGAATATCTGTAGTTTTTGGGATAATACTCATATTCTGCCTCCACATTCAATACATCTTGGAAATATTTTGCAGTGATATTTTCTTGTGCTATCCATTTTTTTTTTCAGTCTGCTTGCTGGGCAATGGCCAAGTCATGGCTTGATGTCCAAGTTGATATTAAAATAGCGCGTGCCCGACCAGGTGGAACAGATCAGTTCAAGAGTTTCGAAGAAGCTATGGAGATAAGTCCAGGGCTAGGAGATGTTGCATATCAAACAAGTGCTGGACCGAATGATTGGCCGATTCAGGTTTTGCATCAGCAGCCTATTAACCTTCCTTCCCTTCTTCAGAAACTACATTCTAGGTAATTTATGACTTCATGTTGGTGAAATTTATTTATCTTCTTGGATGAACCCTGTTTTATTGAATATACGCCTGTATAATTTCAGTGAAACTGTACATGAACTTGTTGCTCGAGCGTGCAAGGAGCAGCACAGGCAGATACAGGTAATTCTATGAAGTGCATCCATATGTGGAGGCATGCTTGTATTAGTTTATTAGTTTTGCCTACTTTGCCTGCTTTGCTTTTTTTTTTTTTTTTTTTCATTTTCTCATTGCAAATTTACTTATCATAGCGTTATTGCCTTTATTTTATCACGCAATTATCCCTACAGATGAATCTTATGCTAGGGGACATACCTCACTTGCTTGACCTCATCTTTTCGTGGATATCACCGTCGGAGGATGTTGAAAACGTTTTCAGGTACGACATTCTTGTCATGGTATAAAAAAATGTTCATTACCAGGATGTTATTTGAATCGTGGTATTCAGCAGGTTTGTCGTACCTGAATGGTTGCAATGTGTTTAGTCAATAATTATTTTGAAGTTATGATCATTAAGCTAAGCTAACTACGATTATCTTGTCAGACCTCATGGTGACCCGCAGATGATGCGCTTTGGTGCACATTTAGTGCTGGTGCTTAGGTACTTACTTGCTGATCAAATGAAGGATACATTCAGAGAGAAGATAATGACTGTTGGTGACCTCATTATTCACATGTAAGTGGTCATCTGTTTGGCGATGGCTAAGTTTGTTGTAGACATGCACATTTGTGAAGGGCATCTTAGTGCTTGCCATGATTTTCAGGTATGCGATGTTTCTTTTCACAAAACAGCACGAGGAGTTGGTTGGGATTTATGCATCTCAGCTTGCTCGCCATCGATGCGTTGATCTCTTTGTCCACATGATGGAGTTGAGACTGAATAGCAGGTCGTAGATAAACGGAAATTAATGTTTTTGGAGCTTCTTTGTGTATGAATAGTAGTATTGTGCTATCGAGAAAGCGTTTTACCAATTTGTACATGCCATGGCATCTCTGTCTGGTCTATTTACTCAGGGCCAATAAGTTAGCAGTGATTGAAAATAAAACCCGGAGACCTATTTGTCATATGAAGAATTTTGATTCTAGTATCATTTAGATGTATTTATTCTCTAATTCATTGCATCTCTTCCTCTGCAGTGTGCATGTCAGACACAAGATATTCCTTTCAGCTATTGAGTATTTGCCATTCTCTCCTGAAGACGACTCCAAAGGCAGTTTTGAAGAAATTATTGAAAGGTTCTGCCCTTGTATGTATTTTATTTTCAGTATGTCAGTGAAGCATACTAGAAGTGCTTATGCAATCAAAGTTTCCCTGGAACAGAATTTTGTCACGATCACGAGAACATGGTGCTGGGGAGCATGTTGAGTCAGTTGATGTTGCAGAGAACCATCGTATGCAAAGCCTACAGAAAGCTATGGTTATTCAGTGGCTCTGCTTCACACCTCCTTCGGCGATCAATGATGCCGAGATTGTTACTGGAAAACTGGTATTTCGTGCATTGATGCACAGGTAGATAATTTATTTCTTGTAGTATTTCTAGTGCTAGTTTAAATCAGATTTTTGCTACACACCCTGCTCTCATATTGCTGACCACTAGACTTGCTTTTATTGTTACAGCAATTTACTCTTCAGAGAGTTTGCTCTTATTTCAATGTGGAGGGTTCCCTCCATGCCCGTTGGGGCCCACACTTTGCTAAGTTTACTTGCTGAGCCATTGAAACAACCCGCTGAAGTTCTTGCTTCCTCTGAGGAAAATGATGTTACTGAAAATTTGAGAGAATTCCAGGACTGGGTATGGATTATGCATTTTAACCTGGTTAAACATACGATTTCCTCTAACATATATTTTTCTTGCTATAAATCAGAGTGAGTACTACTCTTGTGACGCGAAATACCGTAATTGGCTGAAAATTCAACTTGAAAATGCGGATGTTCCCCCGAGCGATCTTTCAGCTGAGGAGAAAGAGAGAGAAGTTGCAGCCGCCGATGAAGCTCTTTTATCTTCACTGTCGTTGCTGCAGAGTGAGTGGTTCTATTTCGCCAATAACAGTTTCTTTTCCGTATATCAGCTGAATTATTAGGAACTTTTTCTTTGGCCTTCATTTATGTAAGGAAAAGACGATCCCTGGCTGATTCCAACTCAAGATCATTTACACGAATCCATGGAACCTGTATACTTGGAACTGCATGCTACAGCTGTGCTCTGTCTACCTTCTGGGGAATGCCTAACCCCTGATGCTACCTTGTGCACGGCACTGACTAGCTCCTTATACTCATCAGTAGGCGAGGAAAAAGTTCTGCATCGAGAATTGATGGTAGGTATATCTGCATATACATTAGAACTTATATATGTACAAATATGTACTTGTGCATGTGATGTGTGTATTCGGTCTTCAACATGTTCAATTGTGATGTGACCATCGTCAAACTTGCAGGTCAATATTTCCATATCTCTTAAGGACAGTAACTGCATTGAAATCATACTTCGCTGCTTGGCGGCTGAAGGCGATGGACTTGGACCACATGATCAAAATGATGGTGGGATTCTCGGAACTGTCATGGCAGCTGGCTTCAAAGGTATCAAATTAGTGACTATACACAATACTGTGGCTGCTGAAAGCACACAACCTCCCATAGTTATATCATATATCTTATGCTTTGGAAGCTTTGATGAGGAACTTTTATAAGAAATAAGTCGACCTTATGTTTGAAGTGCAATCAAACGTATTCCATCATAAGCTATGCTTGTTTTATTTCAGGGGAGCTCCCTCGATTCCAAGCTGGGGTGACTGTGGAGATATCTCGCTTGGATGCTTGGTATTCGAGCAGCGATGGTTCTCTAGACGGGCCAGCAACATATATAGTACGTGGACTTTGTCGCAGATGCTGCATTCCAGAAATTATCCTCAGATGCATGCAGGTACTACTAAGTTGTCTTGCTTGTCATATAAATTACCTTCCTTTGTCAATGATCCCATATATGCTTTATAGATCTTTAATTTCTTTGATTGTCACCTTGGGCGGGCTTAGGTATCTGTTTCGTTAATGGAGTTTGGGTGTCCGCCAGAGAACCATCACGAGCTAATCGAACTGGTGACCTCTCCAGATTATCTTCCTCTGTTTAGCCAGCAACAGCTTCAGGTAAGAATTCTTCGATACACTTTTTGCCCCTTTCTATCAGATTTCTACGAAGCAGCAAGTGATTCTTCGACTTGTAATGGTTACTTATCTATCGTTGTCGAGGGTCATGAACTCATATGATTGTTTGCTCTGCAAAACTATCAGGAACTCCTTATTTTTGAGAGAGAGTATTCCATGTTTGAGATGGATCTTGAGGAGGATGAGGAGGGTGCAGATTCTTGATTTGTCGTTCTACTTTCTTTACCTATAATGTCATAAGAGTTATGATTTTGTGATGAATCATTCTTCTCAAGTTATGATGATTTTAATTCAGTTCACAACTTGTGTTGTATGAGGCCGGCCAAGACAAGAACAACCACTAATCCAATGATGAGACAGTGATCTACGTTTGGCTCAACTACTAATGTTAGCACATCTCCAAGCACTACACCACTTGTCGTCACCTTTCTTCTAACCTGTAATAACCACCATGAGAAGAGAGAGAGAGAGAGAGAGAGAGAGAGAGAGAGAGAGAGAGAGAGAGAGAGAGAGAGAACTACCTCTGCAACAAGCCCACCGTGAGTATCTGTAATTCTGCAAGACAACTTGAAAATTTGATTTTCCATATCATACTCGTTTTTCTCCTCCCCAAGCCCGACTTTGTAATATGAATACCCTCGTAGAAAACCCTTAATCATCCCAATACCATAAACTCTCCTCATGCGAAATACCATCTTCTCCTTGTTTTTAGTGCTTGATGATCTATAGCCCTCCCACAACCCAAGAGCATAAAATCTCTAGAAAAATGAAAAACACATTTTTATAAAGAGTTGGTTGATAAAGGTAATAAATTCGAACCAATAATATCTTGTAAGAGCAATGCATTGATCACATCTGACCTTTTTAACAGTGAACAAGATTTTGCCTAAGGCATCCATTATGTATACCTTACTTCTGCTTTTTGTATCGTAGTTATCCACCCTATACATGATTTTCCCGTTAGAATCGAACACTACACAGCCGTTACTGCTCAGTATCAGAGACTTCATCCATAGAGTGAACGTTTCGGCCGAGGTTGAAGCTTCTAATGGAGCCACTCCATTGTGAGGATGCACTTTCGCCATTACTTTGGTTGATATATACCCAAGCCAAGAGCATATAACATGAAAGCTTATAGAAGATACATACACGTAAGTGGAGGAAGATGAATATGCTTAGAAAATCAGATGCATTATTGTCCTCTTTTCTTTCCTTTTCTTTGGTTCTCTTTCAAGTAAATTACTACCTTAACTTCGTAAGTGTCGACTGGCATGTAGTGCATATGTATTGACGTCGAGAGCACAAAGACAATATTTACTAATTTTCTACTATGATGTTTGCGATCGGAAATTGGTTTAATTAAATGGCATAGTTGGAAAAATGTTCAATAGAAAATTAAGGTAAAGGTTGATATTATGAATATGTGGAAACGAGTCAAGCTAAACGCCTTGGAAAGCTGCAACCCTCGTTTTCTTTGTTACAAAAGGGACGGATTCATAAAATTGGAGTATATTTCTAGTTCTCTTAAGTAAGAGCTTACCCTATTTTTTCTATATTTGTAATTTTCGTCAACCATTTCAACATAAGCATAAGATGTCACCTTGGATCTAAATTGTCAATAGCTATGACTTTAGGTACTGTTCAAAGGCCGTTTTTGTTAATTTTAAGATTTGTTTGCCCAAATTGCTTTTAGTTAATGCAATGAATGGTAATTAATTATATTGTAATTATGTACCCTTAAACAATTAGTGAACTGTAAAGATGTTATGTCAATAGCTATGACTTTAGGTACTGTTCAAAGGCCGTTTTTTGTTAATTCTAAGATTTGGTTGCCCAAATTGCTTTTAGTTAATGTAATGAATGGTAATTAATTATATTGTAATTATGTACCCTTAAACAATTAGTGAACTGTAAAGATGTTATGATGGGCCCTTATTGGGCCTTATCTACATATTAATTTAATTAAAGGCCCATCTTTTATATAACAAGCTAAGCAGTTGAACCCGAATAGTTTGAACCGCCCCATCCATTTATTTAGTAACTTGCTCAACAAGAACTGAAGAGTGTTTTCTGTGCTGAAAGTAAAACATCAGTGATTTGATTCATCCATCGTCTTTGCGCTGAAGTATGTCGTTAATGATTGGCAATTCTGGTCTCTGTGTATTTTCTGATTTACTCACTTTGTAGCTGAATCTATCACCTCAACTTCACGGTCGTGTTTTGATTGTCTGGATTGAGATCTCTAGCTTAAACTGTTTTCGTAGGATAATTTGGAGGAAGCTTTGACTTTATCGCGAGAGAATGTTCCTGACGAGGTAAATATATAGTATCTATACCGTGAGCCAATTTGTGTTACTTTTCATAACTATATTATGAAGTTAATACCTGTTTTTTTTTTTCTAATTTGATTTATCCTTAGGACTGAGTATGATAGAGGAGTGAACACCTTTTCTCCTGAAGGTCGACTTTTTCAAGTCGAATATGCTATTGAAGCTATCAAGGTGAGTTATCATGCTGATTTAGATGTTGGAATTAATTTATGAAAGAGAAATTGTTTTCGGTCATGATTTGTTTTTGTTCGTTTACATGTTGCTCTGCTCTGTCTTTCAGTTGGGTTCAACTGCGATTGGAGTAAAGACTAAGGAAGGTGTGGTTCTTGCCGTTGAGAAGAGGATTACATCTCCACTTTTGGTTTGGACCTTCTTTCACCTTACCTTGCCATTTTGCTTTCACAACTACATTTCGTGGTTTTGATAACTAGTACTATTCTCCGCTGCCAACGCAGGAGCCTAGCAGTGTTGAGAAAATCATGGAGATTGATGAACATATTGGGTGTGCCATGAGTGGCCTAATTGCTGATGCTCGAACACTAGTTGAACATGCTCGAGTTGAAACTCAAGTATGTTCACTTGGTTTTCGTTCTTAGTTATTTTATGAGCTGGGCTCATCTGTTGCTAATGCCATCGTTTGCACTATGTAGAATCATAGGTTCTCGTATGGAGAGCCCATGACAGTTGAGTCTACCACCCAAGCTCTATGTGATCTTGCTCTGAGATTCGGTGAAGGAGATGAAGAATCAATGGTGAGTTGAGTGCTCTGTTTTATTTTTATCAGAAATTGAGATGAGATTTTTGAACTCCATAAATTCCTCAAACAATCATGCAGTCAAGACCCTTTGGTGTTTCTCTTCTCATTGCCGGCCACGATGAGAATGGTCCCAGCCTGTATGTTTTCCCTTTTCCTTCACTTCACTTGATATATCTGTTTAACCTTTGGCTTCAGCTATATATACATTGATACAAGGTGTTTTCAGATACTATACGGACCCGTCTGGCACATTTTGGCAATGCAATGCAAAAGCTATTGGATCGGGTTCTGAAGGTGCTGACAGCTCTTTGCAAGAGCAATTTAACAAGGTATCCATCTGCTCAAGTATACAATCCTAAGTATTCTTAGGTTTGATATTCATTCTATTCTACTATTGCTCATAAGTCTATACAATCTGCTATTGATGATGAAACTCATCATTCATTTGTTTCCGCCAGCGTTTGTATCAAATTATTGGTTAACCCTTCCGTCATGAAACCCCAGGATCTTAGTCTTAAAGAAGCCGAGACCATTGCTCTCTCTATCCTGAAGCAGGTCATGGAGGAAAAGGTACGCGAGCATGTAATTGAGATTCAACTATAATACCACAATCGTCATCATTTTCTCCTTCGCTAATGTCTCGTTAATATTTCCAGGTCACACCAAACAACGTGGACCTCGCAAAGGTAGCACCAACTTATCATCTTTATTCCCCTTCCGAGGTCGAGGAAGTCATCAATCGCCTTTGAGAAGAATGGATCATCCATATATTTGCTCCCCCGTCTATTTTTCGATCTGAATTTGCGAAACATGCTGTGTTCGTGACTTGACTGCCCTTTTTGCAATCAGTTATATTTATCTAAAAAAGAAAACTTCTTTAAAACCTACTTCACTGTGATGCTGTGCTTAATACAAGATGAAATAGAAAGAATTACCCAAGACAAAACGACCTAGTTAGTTAAGAGACAACATAAACCATCATGTCTAGTTTGCATCAAAATCCACGGCCATGGCCGGCAACCAAGAACGCCCCTGAATGAACGACCCAACGTTAAACTTCGAGGCCTGGGCATGACTCAACTTCGGCCTATACCCGCCCCATTTAACCCGGTTTCTCGTATTCGACCCGGGCCCTCTATTCTCATACTCAGCATAAAAAATCGACCTCGGCGGGTCCTTATTCTTGACCCAAGAAACCCACCCACGAGGGTCCAAAAACCCGCCAATCCTACTCTGCATCACCACCGTAGTCGAATAGTCCTTCCATGGCCTGCCCAGGTACGCCTTCGCCGTCAGCTTATTGCCCAGCGGCGCAATCGAACACCTTTGGATCGAAATACCCGTGTTTTGATTCGGGTCATTCTTGCCCTGCGCCGTAATGGTCACAAACTGCTTCTTCATCGGCTCTCTTGGCCATATGTTGCAGTTCTGAAGAACCACCGCCGAGTTTCCGAAGATGAAATCCACCGTCCCCGTAATGTCGCACTCGCGGTAAAATTGCCTGTTTGAGTGAACGTAGAGAGTGTCCTGAAACCCGTCGAAGGAGCAGCGGTAGCAAACGGACCGGTCGGAGCCCGACCGGAAAGCCACCGCTTGGTGCTTGTGTGGGCCGGCGGTGTTTCTGAAGCCGATGTCTTTCGCCATGAAGCTTCTTCCGTTTACACCTAGGAAGAAGACGGAAATCGAAGTAGATCATATTGGGTTGTGGGTTTTTATATTGATTGATTGTTGGGAGTTCATGTTTTTCTTTTACCGAAGGTGGCCGTCTTGAAAGTGGGCGTGCCGTCGACGTAATTTTTTCTGCCGGAGATTATGGTTTTCTTCTTGCCGTCGCCGTAGATCAGAACGTTCCAGTGATCCTTGCCCAGAATTACGTTCTCCTTGTATACGCCTGACTTGACGTAAATGACGAATCTTTTGTTGCTCTTCTTTGGAATTCTTGCCACCGCCGCGGACAACGTCTTCACGTCTCCGCTGCCGTCGCCGGCCACCTTCACGTCGGGCCTCGGCCGATCCACTTGGAGCAGCCGCCTTCGTAGATAGAATGTTTTTACGATTCTTTTTATGTACGTATACGTATATGCGTATATATATTACCTATCGCCGTGAGAGACCCATGTCGGAAAATCACCCAACAGTCGCCGCCGCCGTCTGCCGCGAACCTCAGAAAGATTCTCGTCGACGAAATCTCTGGCGAGCCCAATAATCTTAGACACGATGGCCAGACTATTACTAGCATACTCGGTGGAGTTCTTCATGAGCGATCTCAAACCCTCAGCAAAAGTCGCGTTTACCTCTTCCACCGCTTCCAAGCACGTTTCTTGATCCGTCAAAATCGTGCTCAGCCACGTTTCCAAGTCATCGACGGAAACCTTCCTAACGTCGTCGCCCACCGCCGCCGAGATCGACTCCTCGATGGCGTAAACGGCGTCGTCTAGAACAGCCTCGCAGACGCCCAGCGATTCCTTCACCATTGGATCTTCAGTTTTGCTGACGTAATAATGCTCTCCATGAAAAGACTCCATCACCTTCTTCAGCGAATCCATAACAGCTCGTAGAGAAAATTGAAAAATCTTTTCTGGGTCGGTCGAATTTGAGGATTCGAGGCTGGCGAAGCATGAATTTGGGTACTGCGTCACACTGCATATGGATTCGATTATCTTTGAAGGAGACGAAGCATTGTTAGCGTCCACTGAATAATCGTGTTTTTTGCTGTATGTGCATGTTCCGATGGTAGCTCCGGCGATTAGGACAGCTAGGAGAGTTACTGAGGCTGTAATAATGATGATTCTCTTGCGTTTTTTCCATGCTGATTCTTGATCCTTGTTATCGTTTACTTTGCCATAGCCTTTCAAGGATTGAACTTTCTCCATCTATCTACTTAATTAATGGCCGGCGGCTGATCTTTCTCTGTACTTCCTTTTTGTCTTCTCTTTTTTCTTTCAAGTTTATGCCTGAGAAAATGATGATTCTCTTACCACATTGATTTATACTGCGAGTAAGACGTGATCCGATTATGATTCGTTATGGTTTTACTGATTAATAGACACGTGGGAAGGATTTATATATAGCTTATTTGAGCTGATGGAGATTACCCTTGAAGATAGCAAATCCAAAAACTATATTGCCTCGAGAAAGAGTGTACCAAGACCCTGCCTTTCAATTAAAATCTTTTTATACATAGATCAATATGGCCTTAAATTGCTATGTTCCTTATTTTGTTTTAACTGTTCTTGGGTTATATTATGTTTGACGACAGAGATGGGGACTGGTGTGAAACTGGACAAAGAATTGCTGTTTGAATCCGAGGAACTTTTCAATCAACATTGGTTCCAATTAAATTACTATCATTTTTGCAATATATATATACAACATGCTTCGAGGGGAAGTATAATATCTCTGAAGTCTCAAGTTGGTCCTCACCTCACTCATTCGTTCGAAGAGAGTTGCGCGTGCCATTAATGTTCATTGCATGTTATCCAGCGCCAAATGTGGGTCAACTTCTGAACGTTTCAAATGCTTACCTCATCCGACCCTACCATACAGATGAGGAAAAACTCAAGACACATAATTTTCTTACTATCTGCTTTCTTTCCGAAGATTGACAAAAAGCAAATAATGGCAGCTTTTGCAGCTCTAACATCTCTGATGCACATCATAAACCAGGTTCAAGAACAAGGAAGTGGCCTGGTTTATCTCCACCAAGAACAGATCGAATCTCTAACCCGAAAAGTTGGATACTTGCAACGATTTCTCGAAACTAATCATTCTATTTCAGACAGCAAAGAAATCGAAGCTCTAGAGAATGACATGGCAGACGCTGCTTATGAAGCTGAAGATGAAGTTGAATCCAAAGTCGTCGATCAAATCCTCGCCGGGCAAAATCAGAAGTCGAACAACTCCGCCGTACTATGCAACCTCGACAAAGTAATCGAACGTCTAGACGTTATACAGAGAAGGGCCATGGAAATGGAGAGTAGTAATATTGTTATTACAGGGAATCAGAGATTCATCAGAACTCAGAATCAAGAATCTTCACAATCTGCTGTGATCAGCGGTAATAAGACCTCCTCTGTAAAGGGCCTTAAAGAGGAGTCGATTCGAGTCATGGACTGGCTAACTACGGCCAACAATGCTCGCCAGACAATATCGATCGTTGGGATGGGAGGGATAGGCAAGACCACACTCGCGAGGCACGTGTACGAAACGCCTTTGATCTCTCAGCATTTCGACGTTCGAGTATGGGTCGTAGTTTCCCAACAGTACAGCAAGCACAAACTCCTTTCGAGCATGGTTTTGTGCCTGAAGGGAAAAGAGAACACAGACACGAATCGAATGGACGAAAACCAATTGGGAGAAATGCTGTACAAGAGTTTATCGGGGAGGAAGTACCTTGCCGTAATGGACGACATATGGGACATTAAAGCTTGGGACATGGTGAGGTTTTTCTTACCAGAAAACCGTAATGGAAGTAGAGTCCTCGTAACTACTAGGCAGTCGAACATGGCTCCCCTTTTCGGCCCACTCTGTCTGAAGATGGCTTTCTTGGACAGAGATGAGAGCTGGGAATTGTTCTGTGACAGAACATTCGGGCAAGAAACTTGTCCCGTTGATTTAGAAGACGTCGGAAAGGCCATCGTCGAGAAATGCAAAGGGCTTCCTCTATCGATCGTGGTCACCGCAGGGCTTCTCTCGAATTCTCCTAGAACACGGAAATACTGGAAATCGGCTTCCAAGAATATCAACTCGTCGACGCTAAATTCAGGCCAAGATGAGCACAGCATAAAAATCCTATCTTTGAGCTATAACTACTTGCCCGCCCATCTCAAACCTTGCTTTCTGCACATGGGGCTTTTTCCCGAGGACCACGAGATTCGAGCCACACAGCTCGTGAAGCTCTGGTCTGCCGAGGGATTCCTAAAGCCAAACGAGCGCAAAAAAAGCTACGACGAAACAGCAGAAGGTTACTTAATGGAGCTCGTCGACAGAAATCTCGTCTTAGTTCGTAGGCAGAGGCACAATGGGCGCATTAAGACATGCGAAATTCACGACCTCTTGAGAGACCTCTGCCTGAGAATTGTCCACCGTGGAAAGTTCCTCCGTGCAATTAGAATGCCCAGAAATGGGCTTGAGATTCCTCAGGGCGTGGACAAAGAGCGTCGAATCGTAGTTCACGAGCCTAAACTGAGTAATCCTTCTTCTTCTTCCTCCTCGAGAAGAAAGAGACAATCAAAGGTGCTTCGAGTCCTAAAATCTGCGCAGAACTGTCGTTCTTTGATGTGCGATTTCGACAAGCCTCATCACCATGTGTTGTCCTCCCTTAGGCTAATGAGGGTGCTGAGTACTAAAGCACAAACGTTCTCGCCAGAAACTGCTTTCGAGCTAGTGAACCTCCGTCTCCTTTCTTACATGCCAAGTTGTTTCGCCACCTACTCAGAACGTTACTCGCTCCCGCGTTATATTCCCGATTCTAAGCTTCCATCGACCATCTCTTCGCTCTGGAACGTGCACACCATAATATGCCGAGGGCTTCGTAGGAGATTCGTCCTGCCGCCCGAGTTCTGGCGAATGTCGCAGCTCAGGCACGTCGAGTTCAACGAGGTATGCCTCCCCGACGAAGGGCGAGGGAAGGGCGGCGCCCTTGAGAAGCTCGAAACCCTCTCCAGCCTGGCGAAGTTCAATTGCAATGGAGAGATGGTGGAGAAGTTACCCAACATCAAGAAACTGAAGGTCACGTATTACAACATGTCCATGTACTACAGCAGCTCGCTGAAGGCCGAGGCGTACGAGGATCTATCAGGCTCGTACCATAGCCTCGAATCCCTCGATCGCCTGAGCAAGCTCGAGTCGCTGAACTTAACCTTCCATGGAACGCCTGGGGAGGGCGATTTGCTGCACATGGTTCGATTCCCCGAATCGCTCAAGAAACTGAGTCTGTCGGGCACTGAACTCAAATGGGAACATCTTTCGAGTATGGTTGGCTCGTTGCCCAATCTTAACGTCCTCCTACTGTTGGGAGTGAATTCCGTTCTAGGGCTTCGGTGGGACCCAATCGATGGTGACTTTCCTCGCCTGAAAGTCCTGAAGATGGAAAACCTCGAGCTGGTGCATTTGAACGCAGACGAGACGCATTTTCCAGCCCTTGAGAGCCTCTTTCTTGTATCTATGCCGGCCATGGATGAGATCCCTTTAAGCATGGGAGATATATCGACGCTGAAGTGTATCGATTTGAACGGTTGCAGTGATGCTACGGTGATGTCGACGAAGAGATTGGTGGATCAGCAAGAGAGTGATGGGAATGAGGACATTCAGGTTCATGCTACTTTGAGGAACAAGGAAGACGTGAGGAGAATCGTGGAAGAGATGGAGTTAGAGAGCTTGGCTAGTGATAGTTTTCGAGTCAGTTTCGACTCTTCAGACTCGGAATCCCTTTAACAATTTAATTCTTATTGAATTCAAAATAACAAACTCCTCTTGAATTCAACATTAATTTATTTTTCATTTAACACATTGCATGATAATATTGAATTTCGAATTTTATTGTTACATTTAATTTAAAAAGTGTAAATATATTTTAAATAATTATATAACAAAGGATGTCTTATTAGCACAATAAATTATTTACAAACATTTATAGGTTAAATTTAGTCAAGAACACAATTATATACTACCTCGTCCCTAACCATTTTATACATTTTACTATATCGGACGTCCCACTTCGTACATTTCCTATTTTAGCAAAAAATTACCACATACAATCAATATAATAATATTTAATACTCTTAAAGACGTGTCAGGAATACACTTTTTACAGTTTAATCGTACTGTATTATTAAATATTATTTAGTAGGAACAACACCGTAGGTAAACCATTTGGGACAAATAGAGTATTAATAAAGAACGTTGATTTTTTTTTTCACTTTTCCAAATTCCAACTGTTGAAACTTATACAAGTACGGATCACTTTGCAAGTTACTGAAACTTATACTATACTACGTTATATTTCTCCTATCCGCCCCAATGCTACAGTTCCGAAAGGCGTTCATCTGAAGATTGACGATTTCATCAAAACCCCAAACGCTGTATATTGTAAGAAACCCAATGATCTTTAACTAACCTTTCCTCTGTAAGAATTAATGATCGCTGCAAGAAGTTTGTCTCCAGCCACGTTTCGAACTGTCCCAATCATGTCATTCCTCGACACCCTTCGCTTCTACAGAGTTCGAAGATTAACAGAATAAATAAACTCACTTCAAATAGTAAGATTTTCGCCATTGCCGAGAAATCGTCGGCCCCTTACCTTAAACTCTCCGTGCTTTCTCACTATCGCCTCTATCGCATCGGCCGGCAAGAACTTGCTGAGAACTCTAACCAGAGCTGGGAATGGCATCCATGTCGAGCTCGGCGCTGGCTTTGGAGAAGATTGTGGTAGAGATCCTTCGTAAAAAACAGAGCAGATTACTACACAGTAGAGCAAGAAAGCAGCTTAGGAAGGTACTAACTAACCCCTGCAAATTCTGAAGCTGACGACGAATTCTGGCAAGATATGAGTGTTCATATACGAAGCCCACATGATATATTTCTTTGGTTGCGCCAAACTGTCGAGCCCAGAATCAAATTCTTCAGAACTAGGGCAGCTTTGGTTCGAACCGTGATGTATAACCTCGGGTTTTCCAAGTATTACACGGCACAGTAACATGTGAATTACTCGATCCTCAACAGCTGCTTGCAAACTGGGAAAAAAAAAATTCCGTTAATATTCTCAATATCGACAGTTTTATGGTTTAGTATTTGGACCATTTGGTACCATTCGATGGAGTGATCGACTGGGGATAAGTAGAGACCATGGCCATAAGCTCCATTACACATCATGGGAAGGCTAAAGCCGTGTGTGAGAATGGTGTCGATGTCAGCCATGGAAGAAGCACAATACCATGCGTATTTCAGATTCGAATTTCCACCGCACTTGATCTCCACGGCTTTCGAATATAAAGAGAAAGACTGAAGCTTGGCCCTCTTCATCGTCGTGCTACCGAAGTCGTTTCTGTGAATGCTCTCAATTCTAGGCTCGAAATCAGCAGAATTCAAGCTCAAGGCAAGCTTTTTCTCGATCATAGTATGTATTTTCTCGCCTTGGCTCATTCTGATCAAACCGTTGGTAGGAAGGAGATGGGATCGCTGATGATCATCTGACGTCATGCTCTCGCAATCCGACGGACGAGGATCCTCGAAAGGAGGGTTCAAGATCTCACCGTGGCTGCCAAGAAGTTCCATTGCATGGCAGTGGAGATCAAGAAAGTCCGAGGCTCTGTTTTTCTTGCGGTATATAAATGTCTGGTCTATCAAGACTTGGGAGGGAAGAAATAACCTTAAAGGTTGTAACTTGGTCTGCAATCAATCCAGAAACTTCGTGGTGAAGCTGAAGGAGGAGCAAGCTAAAGTATGAATGGACAAAGCCGAAATATGTGATTGGGCAATAATTGACTTTACATGAAGAAAAGTAAGGACCCCCATACGAAAACGACGCATTCTATAACATGATGCACATTCATAAAAAATCAAGGTTATGCTGACACGTTACAGATTGACAGAAAATTCAACGTGATTAAAGTTGAGGAAAACGGCTGAGGAACAAAAGATAAGTTTTGTTTTGGCAGTAAAGGAAACTCATATAAGATTGCTTAATGTACTAAAAAAATGGGCATTATCGAAATAGTTTGTAGTAAATCATGGGGAAGAACTCCATTAATGGTGAACTTTTGAAATAGCTAGCTTGGGAGACTTTATGATAAGAATCTTGATTCTTAAAGGCCAAGTTAGAAAGCACCGCCCCATGTTTCTCTATTAATCCTAGAGAAAGATTGAGTTCTTTACTGTGGGCGGCACCGACTTCTCAAGCATCACACGATCTCAAAGTTCGTTGTACTTTGTTCTTATGATGACGGTTTTGCCCTTTTTAGCCAGATAATTAGGGGGCCTGTTGGGCCTCATTAACAAGCCTAGGCCATTAATACGACCCAAGCCCGAACTCGAAGGCCGCATCGCCAGCAAAACCCTAACTTCAGCGCCTATATTACATGATGCAAATGGCAGCTCCGATACGTAGATTTTGGTCGTCTTCACCTGGGCGGCGATTAACCATATGCTTCTACTCTGCGATTGCAGTTTTTTAGCTGTCTTTTCTAGTGTGGTTTCTTTCTTGATCTACTGAACGCCAGATTTTAGTCAGGTCTTCGCCATTTTTTGCTGTGGTGAGTAGTGCCGTTACGTATCTGGTAAACGTAAGATGGAGGAAGAATTTGACAGATTGGGTTTTCCATCTTTCATTTCTGCTTTCTCTTCTAGGTGTCCTTCGTTGCTCGCTAATTTTTACTCCCATGATTAGTGAGCTACATCAGGAATCCACATCTGATGGATTTTTTGGATTGTTCGGCGTGAATGAAAGAGATTGCTTAGGTTTTTACCAAAAATCGTGCTTACATCAGACATAAGGCAGGTGTCTATTGCTTTCCTCTTCGCATGGACCGTTGATTGTCTGGTATATTGAAGATTGTGTCCATCGTTGCTCTGTAGTCGAAGTTTGATATGATTATCTGAGCTACATCTGGGCACTACATCTCCACGAATTCACGCTGCTTCTATTTTTGAGCAAAACTTTGTGTATTTTGATAAATTTATCCTCTATCCCGTAATTATTACCGTAAATCTCCAGACATAGGCAGGTGTCTACCGCTTTCTGGTTGCGGAGACCGTTGAATGTCTGGTAAAGAAAAATTGATGTTCCAAAGTCCCTCACTCATCAAATTTGAATGATTGCGTGAGCTACGTTTGAACACCACATTTTCATCATTTCATCTTATTTGTTGGTTGGTATTCGCATTTTTTATGATCTGAATTACTACAACTCCTCCTCAATGTAGAGGAAACTGACTCGAAAACTATCACTAGTCAAGCTCTCTAACTCCATCTCTTCGACGATTCTCTGCGCATCTTCCCTGTTCCTCAAAGTAGCATGAACCTGAATATCCTCATTCCATCACTCTCTTGCTGATCCACCAATCTCTTCGCCGACATCACCGTTGCATCGCTGCAAACGTACAAATCGATGCACTTCAGCGTCGATACATCTCCCATGCTTAGAGGGATCTCATCCATGGCCGACATGTACTCGAGAAAAATGCTTTCGAGGGCTGGAAAATGCGTCTCATCTGCGTCCAAACTCTCCAGCTCGAGGTTTATCAGCTTCAGCACTTTCAGACAAGGAAAGTCCCCCTCTAATGGGTCCCACGCCGATCCTAAGACCGAATCCACCCTCAGTACGAGGATGTTGAGGTCGGGCAACGAGCCCACATAGTCGTCAGATGCTCCCATTTGAGGCGAGTGCCTAACAGAGTCAGCTTCTTCAGCGATTCGGGGAAGTCGAACCATTTCCAGCGAATCTCTCTCCCCAGGCGTTCCATGGAAGACTAGGCTCAGCGATTCGAGCTTTCGCAGGCGATTGAGGGATTCGAGGCTGTAATAGGAGCCGGATAGGACCTCGTATGCCTTGGCTTCCAGCGAGCTGTAATACATGGAGATGTTGTAGTAAGCGACCTTCAGTTTCTTGACGTTGGGTACCTTCTCAGCCATTTCTTCGCTGCAAATGAACTTCACCACGCTAGAGAGAGTTTCGAGCTTCTTTAGTCCGCCGCCCTTGACTAGTCCTTTGTCGGGGAGACATACTTCGTCGAACTCGACGTGTCTTAGCTGAGTCATTCGCCAGAAATCAGGCGGTAGGACGAATCTCTTACTGAGCCTCGGCAGATTAGGGTTTGAACGTTCCAAAGGGAGGATATCGTCGAGGGAAGCTTATAGCCTTGAATAAAGGGTGCGAAGGACTGACGATCAACGAAGGTTGCGAAACAACTTGGCATGTAAGAAAGGAGGCTCACGTTCACTAGCTCGAAAGCAGTTTCTGGCGAGAACATTTCTGATTTGGTGCTTAGAACCCTCATTAGCCTAAGAGAGGAAACGTGGCTATTGGGCTTGTCGAAATCGCACATCAAAGAACGGCATTTCTCCGCTGATTTTAGGACTCGAAGCACCTCTGATTGTCTCTTTTTTCTCGTGGAAGAAGAAAGATTACTCAGTTTAGGCTCGTGAACTACTATTCGACGCTCTTTGTCCACGCCCTGAGGAATCTCAAGCCCATTTCTGGACATTCTAATTAGACGGAGGAACTTTCCACGGTGGACAATTCTCAGGCAGAGGTCTCTCAAGAGGTCGTGAATTTCGCATGTCTTAATGCGCCCATTGTGCCTCTGCCTACGAACTAAGACGAGATTTCTGTCGACGAGCTCCATTAAGTAACCTTCTGCTGTTTCGTCGTAGCTTTTTTTGCGTTCGTTTGGCTTTAGGAATCCCTCGGCAGACCAGAGCTTCACGAGCTGTGTAGCTCGAATCTCGTGGTCCTCGGGAAAAAGCCCCATGTGCAGAAAGCAAGGTTTGAGATGGGCGGGCAAGTAGTTATAGCTCAAAGATAGGATTTTTATGCTGTGCTCATCTTGGCCTGAATTTAGCGTCGACGAGTTGATATTCTTGGAAGCCGAATTCCAGTATTTCCGTGTTCTAGGAGAATTCGAGAGAAGCCCCGCGGTGACCACGATCGATAGAGGAAGCCCTTTGCATTTCTCGACGATGGCCTTTCCGACGTCTTCTAAATCAACGGGACAAGTTTCTTGCCCGAATGTTCTGTCACAGAACAATTCCCAGCTCTCATCTCTGTCCAAGAAAGCCATCTTCAGCAGACAGAGTGGGCCGAAAAGGGAGCCATGTTCGACTGCCTTGTAGTTACGAGGACTCTACTTTACCATTTTCTGGTAAGAAAAACCTCA